>APFE030275836.1:1297-22924 GCA_000404065.3 Pinus taeda | reverse complement strand
GAATTTCCAGATTTTCACAACTACTATATTAATGATGATCATTAAAGCATCAGCCATTTAAAACACATATAATTATATAACATCATTCATCAGCAGTTATAACGTTGTCATCAAATGATGAACCATAACATACACCTTCAAATTTCAGCATATAACATTTGTCATCAATAAAATTGTAACAGATAACATCTACAACAAAATGAAACAGAGTATCATATTATAATTTACAAAAGAGTTGTAATATGCAGTCAATAATTCAAACTTCAAAGGCAGGTTCAAAATTCAAATATCAGTGTTCAAATTTAAAACCTAAACTCTCATATAATCTTTAAAAAGCAGGCCAAACTGTAGGAACTAAATTTACCGTTGAATCCAAGTGTTACTTTCATTATTGTTCATGAGATCATTCAGGAATGGGTTGGACTTCACCTTAGCACATCCTGATTGTTCAGCATCAATAATTTGTGGACACATTCTAAGTTGGTTCTATGGCCATGATAC
Organism: Pinus taeda; assembly: GCA_000404065.3. Lineage (NCBI taxonomy): Eukaryota > Viridiplantae > Streptophyta > Pinopsida > Pinales > Pinaceae > Pinus > Pinus taeda. The sequence continues at coordinate 22,423 of APFE030275836.1, read as the reverse complement.
TTCAGACTGAGTTTGATAGATTTCAATTTCGAAAGATTTGGTTGAGTTTCAAAGATCAGTATTTTTTAGGGTTATGGTATAGGGATGTTGCTATTTTTAGCAGGTTTTCAGTGGCTCATGCCTGTATTTGTTCATTGTGGTGAACTTCAGTTTTCCTTAGTTCCTATATTTGTGAAGGTTATTGGAAAATATCGTAGCCATGGTTAGCGTTTTTATCTTGAAAAGGAATTGGAAAATTTTAATTTTAACTTTTACCTCCAAATATTTTAAGTCGGCCTCATGTTATTTTAAGTCTGTTGGGCCCCTAAGAGGCACCCATTCAATGTTAGTTTTTGTAGCATCAGACGTGTTCTAGCCATGAAATTCGGTAGAGAGGTTAAAATACATGTATTCTCTAAAACCCAGAAATCGTTTCTGAAAATTCCACCTAGACACGACTTAATTAAAATAATTAATCGTTTTTTAATGGTTCCTAAGTCTAAACTTAGGGAATATGATTAATTAAAAGGTATTAATTAAGTCATGGTGAGAAACTTCTAGAAAAAGACATGCATCGAGTTCTAGTTAATCTTAGCCATCGGTTATGTTTTAATCTTGGTCGTTGATGTCTCAACGAGAGATTATTAGAAGAAACTCGATGGGACTTGGAGAATATACACTAACAACTACTCAGTTGCCCAGGGAAATCGATTTTCTCAGTGGTTGAAGTTCAACATAGGAGATAGAGCTAAGGGTGAGTTGCAGGGGAGAGAAAGAGGGTATCAACAGTGAACCCCCGAAGTGCAGAACGAGTTTCGGAAAAAAAAAAAAGCATCAGGAGAGACGCAATCCACTAGAGCTCTGGACAATCACTGCACTGATGGTGATGCAGAGACCCAGCATATGGACAAAGTGTTCATCTTGGGGTCAGGGAGTCGCTCTGGAGAGTGAGAAATAGATCACATAAATTTCTCTCAATATTTTTCCTCTGTTCTGATGTCCGAATTCTTGTACTTGAATTTCTACTGAAGAATTAATAAAGAAACCCTCATCTGTTGCACTTGCTTTCCCAAGTTGGTTTTTTCTAGGGACAATTGTCCAAAAATAATTGTGTCAATATTTTTATGTCTGTGCTAGAATTTCTCTGTTTTTCCAACATTTATTTTTCCGCAGTATTTGTTTTGTGAAGGCTACAACGTATATGTTTCAATATTTTCCGTAGGAAACTTAAAATAGTGTGTTTAATTAATTTAACAAATAGAAGAAATACTATCAGTCGTTGTAGTACGATTCCGAGTTTCGGAATTTTCACATGGTATGAGAGCTCAACTTGGAAATCGGAGAGCTCAGTGCCAGAAGGGAAAAGGAATTTCAAAAACTGTGTAGGCAGCAGTTCGAAACCCTCAAAGGAAATGATGTTCCTTTAGCTAGTAAGGTCGTTTTTTTGAGGAAAAAATTATTTCTCTAAGACACTCGACAGAGAATAAATTTTCCAGATTAAAGAGTGCCAGAGGCAGAGGGAGCAACAGTATTTTCATTGAAAAGCAGACCTTCAGCTGGGACGCAGTTATTTTGCAATAGTTTGTCAGTGCATAATACTGCCAGGAAGGAAAGGAGAAATAGCACAGAAAATCATGGATAAAATCAATAGTCAGGAAGCCTTAGAATTATCTTCCAGGTTGGAGGATGAGTTTGCATGTTTGTCATGTTCAGCGTCATCTGGTGTCTAGTATATTGATAGTGGAGCTTTAGCTCATACGACAAGAGTTAAGAGAATATTTCTCTAGCTATTAGGAGGAGCATATGGACTTCTAGATCACTATGGGCAACATAACTAAATGTACTCCGGCAGGGAGAGGTACCATACAATTTCAGATAGAAACAGGAAACAACACTAGCGCTACTAATGTATTGCATGTCCCAGGAGTGGGTATGAATCTATTTTCAGTGACCCAGTTACAGGACAAGGGGTATGATGTACAGTTCGTGGGGAAGAAAGTGTACGTCAAACACTCTAGCTGGAAGAAGGTGAGACATATTGGAGCTCGGAGCAATAGGCTATATAGGTTGCAGCTCGATTCTCCAATGGCACTGATAGGCAGTGATAATACCAACGGGAAGGAGTTGAACGAACTATTTCTTAAAGACCAAAGATGAGGTCTTTGATCAGTTCAGAGAGTTCAAGGCTCTCATAGAAAACACGACAGGGAAAAAGATCAAGGTGCTACGTTCAGATAATGGTGGAGGATACACAGATAAAGACTTCACAGACTTCTGCACAAAGGAACGCATCAAAAGAGAATGTACATCTCCACATAATCCTCAGCAAAATGGGGTAGCGGAGTGAAAGAACATAACAATAGTTGGAGTTGCAAAGGCTATGATGTATGACCAGGACTTGCCTAGATTTTTATGGGTAAAGGCATGCAACACAGCGGTGTACATTCAAAATAGAACACCTAATAGAGCATCGGGGAAGAAAACGCCAGAGGCGATCTTCATAGTAAAGAAGCCTGAAGTAAGTCATTTGAGGATATTTAGAAGTGTGGCTTACTACCATTTACCAGATCAAAAGCGCAATAAATTGGATCTGACTACAGAGAAGGGGTTTCTTGTAGGGTATAGCAAGACCTCAAAGGCATACAGGATCTACATTTCTAGTAGTAGCAAGATTGTAGTGAGACGAGAGGTAAAGTTCATGGAAGATAGAACTTTCGGAAGATCTCAAGAAATGCCTGCAGATGATTAATCAGTAGAAGTTTTGTTAGTCCAGCAAAAGGGATAGCAAGTGGGACAAGGAGGAGGACAGTCACAGGAGTTGAGCACGATGACTAGTACTAGTATCTCCTCAGGGGTAGGAGATCCAGGGAGTTCTCAACAGGAGAAGAAGGAGGAACTAATGAACCTCCCACCACTAGTGGCAAAGCCAGTAGAGAAGTGTGTAAGACCTTGACGGACGGAGAGGAGAGGAGTTTGTCAGAGCTCCTAGGACAGACAAGAGATAGCGCAGGAAACCTAACAAATATCAAGCTTTCGTAGCTCAGGTTACAGAACCCTCTAGCTTTCAGGAAGCCGCACAGCAACAGGTGTGGGTGGATGCCATGGTAGAAGAATACAGTTCTATCATAACAAATGATGTTTGGGAGGTAGTGCCTAGACCAGAAGACAGATCATATGTAGGTTCTAGATGGATCAACAAGATCAAGTACGCTGCAAATGGCAGTGTCAAGAAGTATAAGGCTATATTCATGGCGAAGGGGTATGCACAGAATGAAGGGACAGGCTATGAGGATACCTTCGCCACAGTTTCCAAATATACCTCTATCAGATCCATTATATACCTAGCAGCACAGCTAGGATGGGAGAATCACCAGATGGACGTCAATGCAACATTCTTGAATAGGTTGATAGAAGAAGAGGTGTATATAGAGTAGCATGAAAGTTTCGAAACTCATGAGAAGCACACTCACGTATGCAAGTTGAAGAAAGCCCTATATGGGCTCAAACAAGCACCCAGGGCGTGGTATGGTCGGATTGACAATTATTTTCCGCAGTTGGGATTCATCAAGAGTGATGCAAATCCCAATCTCTACTATTTGATGATGGAGAATAAGCCTGTAATTTTGGTTTTGTATGTAGATGACCTATTTTTGACAGGATAATCAAGGCTCATAAAGGACTGCAAAAGGAACCTTGAAGCAGAATAAGACATGAAGGATATGGGGTTGATGCACTATTTTCTAGGATTGGAAGTGTGGCAGAAGAATGGAGAGGTCTTCCTTAGGCAAGGGAGCTGTGGTACAGATGCAGGATTGTCGACCCATGGTGACGCCCATGATCACCAATAGGAAGAAGATAGATGCATCAGGGGGCAAGGAAATCAACCCCACCTTATATAGATAGCTCATTGGGTCGCTCACGTGTCTGGTTAACACTAGCCCACACATTTGTTTCGCTGTCAATACCCTTAGTCAGTTTATGGTAGAACCGAAAAGGGTACATTGGGCAATAGCTAGGCACATTCTTAGATATGTGTTTGGAACAATCAGATATGGGTTGAAATATACTCGAGGAGATTTTGACGTCAGATTATGTAGATTCAACGATGCAGATTGGGTAGGTATTTCAATGGACAAGAAAAGTACCTTTAGGTATTGTTTCAGTGTTAGATCAGGAATGGTCTCTTGGTGAAGCAAGAAGCAGAAGTCAGTAGCACCGAGCTCAGCAAAAGCTAAATATATGGCAGCCAACATAGCTGCGTGCGAAGATATATGGTAGGAAGTTGCTCATGAGTTTGTTCAGAAAGAAGATGGGAGTGACTAGTGTTTACTGTGATAACCAGAGTTGCATAAAACTCTCTGGGAATCCAGTATTTCATGATAGGTCAAAGTACATTGATATCATATCTCATTTCATCTGAGGTTGTGTTTGGCGTGGGGCAATCCAGCTACAATATGTTCCCATAAGAGATCAGGTCGCAGACATACTCACGAAAGCTCTAGGGAGAGCTAAGTTCATCCAGTTCAGGGAACAAATGGGTATGGTGTAGAGCCTATTTCAATAGCAGAAACAGATGGATTCTCAGTTGCAGCAGCAATAGATGAGAGGGAGTTGCAATGCAGATGTAGTGTTGGCAGCAATTCAGTAGAGTCAGTAGCAACATAGATTCAGAGTATATCAGAGTTGTGCAATAGTTGGTGGGCAGCAGCAGCCAACATCAGCCGCGTGATAGGAGATGGTGCAGAGACAAGGTGTTGCTTCAATGAGTTGCAGTGCCAGAACACTTTCCTCGCTAAGACAGAGTGTTAGTTTTTGGAGCATTGGATGTGTTCTAGCCACGAAATTTGATGGAGATGCAAGAATACATGTATTCTCCAAAACCCAGAAATCGTTTCTGGAAATTCCACCTAGAGCTGACTTATTTAAAATAATTAATCATTTTTAAACGATTCTTAAGTCTAAACTTAGGGAATATGATTAATTAAAGCATATTAATTAAGTCATGGTAAGAATCTTCTAGAAAAAGACATGGATTGAGTTCTAGTTAATCTTAGCCATCAATTATGTTTTAATCTTGGCTGTTGATGTCTCAACGAGAGATTATAAGAAGAAACTCGATGGAACTTGGAGAATATACACCAGCAACTACTCAATTGCCCAGGCAAATCAATTTTCTCAATGGTTGAAGTTCATCGGAGGAGATAGAGCCAAAGAGTGAGTTGTAGGGAGAGAAAGAGGGTATTAGTAGTGATATGGGAAGTGCAGAACGAGTTCTGGAAGAGATAGTGTGAGGAGAGACGCAGTCCACTACAGCTCTGCGCAGTTACTGCGCAAAGGGTGACGCAGAGACCTAGCGTATGGACATAGTGTTCATCTCAAGGTCAGGGAGTCGCTCTGGAGAGTGAGAAATTTATCACTAAATTTTTCTCTCAGTATATTTCCTCTGTTCTGATGTTCAAATTCTTGTACTTGAATTTTTGCTAAATAGTTAATAAAGAAACCCTCCTCTGCTACTCTGGTTTTCCCAAGATGTTTTTTCCCAAGGATAATTGTCCAAAAATAACTGTGTCGATATTTCTATGTGTTTACTAGAATTTCTCTAATTTTCCAGCATTTATTTTTCCATAGTATTTGTTTTGTGAAGGTTGCAACGTATATGTTTCAATATTTTCCGTACGAAACTGCAAATAGTTTGATTAATTAATTTAACAAATATAAGAAATATTATCAGTTGTTGCAGTAAGATTCTGGGTTTCGAAATTTTCACATTCAAACCCCTTGGAAGTCTATATCAAGGAGAGGCTTCTTCCATCATTTGGCACATCAAACTTGTCATATCTATCTCTGATCCACTGAAGTTAGAGGAAGGGGGTGGGCGTGGGAGGGGGGTGGAATATGAAAGAGAGCATGGACATTGGCCTGGCACTTATCTTGTTCTTGGTTGTTGGTTTGGCTATTATCTACCTATGGTTATTTCTGTTGTATTGATGAATCTAGAACTCCCTCACATAAGGAAAGAATTTTCTAGGTTTTCTCCTTGTGGGTTTTGCTTTGGCCTCAGACCTAATTTCTGTCTCTTGTCTTTTTGTCTCATGGTTATTTTTCTACTGCTCTTTCATGCTTATTTGTTGATATTTTTCTCTTGTATAACTACTTGATCATTAATGATATGTGAAATTATTGTTGACTAATCATTGGAACTAGTTATCTGTGGAAGAAAAAATCATTTCTAGCTTTTCACTAGAAAATCAACATGGTATCAAAGCTGGGGAAGATTGAACATCAGTCCAAGTTGAAGTGCAATGAGCAAAGAATGTATTTCTATTTCTTGTCTTGGAATCTAGCTGGCTGAATTATGTTGCGGATCTGAGGAAATCTGCGAGCTACCTCAGTCACATTTGTGGCATCTCTTGCGAATTATATGGCAATTGAAACTAAGCCCTCATCACAAGTGATCCGAAATATCTATTGAAAGAAGGTCAAGGATTTATCTGCTATAGAAACTATTCCATGTGAATCTTTGTAGTCTCTATGGAATAATCAGTAAAATATGTCAATTCTATCCCGTGGCATCAATTAACTCTGTGGTTTGTACGAACCTCTGGAGCACCATTAAGTCATGTGAGATCCTCTATTCAAATAAGGTATGATCCTATTCTTCTATGGCTCCCACTCATGAGAAAGTTTATGCGAATTTTCTATGGTATATATGAGCTCTTGTTATCTTGTGATAAGCATGATATGCGAGCTATCTAAGACTCCAACTCTTTTTGGATGTATTACCTATAAGAATTGGTCTTGTTTGAACCTAAGCAAGGAGTGAGCAAAACCTGAGGATAATGCAAGCTCTCTAGCACCTTTTTTAGGTATCACTGTGGCATTGAGCCATTTTTATGAGAAGTTCTATGGTAAATTTCATTGTGAAAATTTGAGAGTCATTTGGGAACTTATGCAAACTCCAATGGCACCCTATGCCAGTTTCTATGTTATGCAAGATCTATTCTCAATGTTACCTCTGTATGCTTGTTTCTGTGTTATGCAAGTTCTATTCTCTATGTTACATCTGTATGCGAGCTCTTTGAGCCGAGAGGCTCATCATATAGCCTAGTATGAGGGGATATGTAAGTTCGTCCATCCATCTGTGGAGTTGACACGTGCCCCTTTAAAATAAAAATAAACTATGCTCTAAATATAAAAGTAAAGTCAGTTATAATAAAAAAATGAATATGTTGTGAAGTAATTAGAAGTAAAACAAAATGTGTGAGTAAGATGTTTAAACCTTATACTTTTCAAAAATATTTTAACAGGAGATTTAAATAAACTAGTTGAATATCTATGTTAGCTAATTTATGTCGATGTCAACTAATTTGTATTTTTCACTCCAAAGAAGTTTGCATGTGAAGAAATTTGATCACTCTCGGCTCTGTTAAGAAATCTAGGGCATAGCAATTGTGTCATTTCTCTTCTAATGATAACTACTTGTGAATACTTTTTACTTCTTTACATTAAGATCTTCTCTTTTATTAGATTATTATAGTATTCTTCTTCATCAAGCAACTACCAATGCATAAATAACAAAGAAACAAGAAAACCAAAATATAGCCTATCAGCAAAGGCCAAAACCTCTCCCATTTGAGAGGAAAACCCAAACGAATTCTTCTTCTTATAGGGACTTCAATTGAAGAATACCAAGACCAAGAACCTTGACCTATTCGCCACTCCAAGACCAAGACACAAAGTTTCCTTGATGAGATCCTTAGTCAACAATAGTCAACCTTCTGCGCCTTCCTCCTTCTCGGCCACTCTTCAACTTCAACTTCTTTCTACTTCAGACCTGCACCTTATTCCAGCCTCCTTGGTAACCCTAGTTGCAGCACATGTGGTGATCTAACCCCTTTTCTCCTTCACTTGGGTAGAAAGGCTTTCTTCTTCAACACGACTTGATGTATTGGCTTGTATACTCCTAGATTCGGCTTCTAGAATAGGAAGACAGACTTCGGCCTTTTCTGCAGCAATAACAGTCCTTTCCTTCGCACATGTGAGTGGAGAACAACCCTAAAAACAGTCCCAAACACTCCTAAAGACTTCGCTCTTCTTCCTTCTCTCTTCGCTGATGATTAGGCTCCTTCATAAGTGATCTTTGCACTTGATTTCAGACCAAACTTGCTTCACCGAAATTCTGCCTTCTCAAATGAGGCTGAGCTGCCTATTTGTAGTTGTTTGCCCATGTATATAAGCCAACATGAGTTGAATGTGAGCCGACATGTCAATTTGAAAGATTTCATTATTCTTCTTGAAGCTGACTTGTAGGAGATGTCTTTGCTTGGTCTTGGAGGGCCTTCTTATATATTTAATGACTCGTACAAAAAAGTAATATGCCCAAGAAGGGTCCTTCATACATGATACATGACATTGACTCAAATTGATGACAAAACCTAAAGGTTCACAATGGGAACCTTAACTAAAATAAAATTCCTTGATCATAAAACCCATGATTCAGGTACTACAAAAATAATTTTATTTTTTTCTTTTTATTAATTACATGTTTATTTGTTGATCTTTTTCTTCTGTATAACTACTTAATGATAAATGCTATGTGAAATTATCGTTGACTAATCATTGGAAGCAGTTATATGTGGAAGCAAAATTCATTCCTAGCTTTTGCCCTAGAAATCAACAAAGGTAACTACTATTTTAACTAGGCGATATGTGGCAGAACAGAATGGCGACAATTGGCATCTTAGTTTAGTGGCCTTCTCTTTAGTTTGGTGCAGTTCTGTTTGCTGGTGTCCTGAAAATTCCTAATTTTGCTGAAATTTGGATGGGACGTGAAATTCTATTTCCTCCATACAAGGTCTCATGAAGTTGGAACCACTCTCAAACATCCTGGAACAATTAATGGTGATATGAAAAATTTAAGTGTACATTTTCTCTATATTTCCCCTTCTACACTTTTATTTTTATTTATATGTCAATGTTCACAAGGGTGTTTAAGTCTTCCTGGAAGGACAGTATTTTGGCCAAACAGGTTGTTTATTTTTTCAGTACATTTTAAGGGTATGATGAGAAGTCTAAATTGCATATTCGAAGTATTCAGTAAAAACCCCAGAAGTAGCTCTCAAAAGAACAAATAAATCTTGTCGCACATTTTGGTCTCATTCAATTTACATATGGATAAATTCAAACCTATTCAAACATATAATCCATTATTGATATGATAATCTATGTAAAGAAGCTTTTACAAAGTACTCTGAGTCAAGACACCAGAAAATACTCTAGAACTAAAAATTATGCTTGCAATTCATCCATTATCAATAAATGGTAAGACAGAAGAAACAATCCATTGATATGGCTGACGTTACAAAATTTAAATATGAAATAGAATTACTAATAAAGGGGAAGGAATCCTACATATTCAGAAAGATTGTCAGAAACATTCTGTTCTTTCTCATCTGCAGTGGCGCTTTTTTCCGCCCCATAATGGTCTTCATCTTTCATAAGGCGTTCTTGCTTCATCGCCTCATTCATTGCTCGAACAGCTCTACAGAACAAAACTCAAAGAGGTGAATATTCAAATTACTAGCAAATCAAAAAGCAAGTAGTATATTGCTTTGGAGCAATAAAGAGAAGAAGAACTAATGCCTTTGTAGAAAACAACACGAATATTCTCAGGTTAGGCATATAGATGGTACATCTGCACATGCTAGCCCCCCTGAAAGACGAACCGTATACTGAGAGGGCATGTGCTTAGAAGAAGGACTAATGCCTTTGTAGAAAACAACACGAATATTCTCAGGTTAGGCAGATAGATGGTGCATCTGCACATGCTAGCCCCCTTGAAAGAGGAACCGTATACTGATAGGGCATGTGCCTAGGTACCAAATTGGCTTGTTTATTGCCTATCAATTTCACAGAGTTTATATAAGGTGACATAATAAAAATCCAGCTGAAAGTTACATTTTAAGCATGAATTAATGTATGATATGTCATATCTTGCTTTATAAAATGTCAGACAATCAAAATTATCAAAATTTTGTTAAGTGAAGAACATTGTATGCTCAGCATGATTTATTGTAGGATATGTTATACTCTTGCTTTGTAATGATAATTTTCCTTTGAAGTAGATAGACCAGATTCCTTTTTCTTGTGACAATTTATATAAAAAAATAGCTGAAACATAACACTAATAATTATTCCAAAAGCATCATGAATTGAAATACATGTCAGAAGTTTATGTCCCTAGTTCGATGCATGTCCTTACTGATGCGTGTTACCCCTCATATTGCCATGAGAGGTCAACTTAATCTTGTGCCGATTCATGGGATCATTCTACTCTTCAAAAGGTTGGCAAATTGGTGGAGGTTGCTTTGGTGGTGTGGAGCGTAAAAAGCTCAGAAAAAGATCTCTCTCTCTCTCTCTCTCTCTCTCTCTCTCTCTATATATTATATTAATATATATATATAATTATATGCTTGAATGATGATACAATGAAGGAAGGCTTTGGCTTTAAATTTAGCTAAGAGCCATTACATGAAGGGGCATGATCTTTCATAGTGCCCCTTAGTTTAGAAATCAAATTAAATAATTTTTTACAATAATTATATACATAGCATTGCCTTCCTCTCGAGAGAATGCTTTTTCCTCAAAGCATAGATAACAAAGGATGCCGCTGACAAAACATTACGGTCTCCCAAGACGCTTCTTCTTCTAGTAGGTCCTTCCACTTAAACAAGTATTCTTTGATTACTCGTGATCGCAACTTCTTTTCCCTAGTGGATATGATACATTTTGGTTCTAAAATGATCTTCCCTTCATCATATAATGTCGAAAGTGTTGTATGTGCCACTTGGTGTTTGCCAAGTGCTTTTTCAAGGCAAGATAAATGGAATACATTATGAACACGACTTTTATCAAGAAGACTTAAATTGTATGCTACTTGGCTGAACCTTTTGTTAATCTAGTATGGTCCATAGAACTTTTGTGCCAATTTGTTTTTTTGCTTCCGTTTTAATGACAATTGCTTATAAGGCTGAAGTTCAACAAATACCCATTCTCCAAATTCAAATTCTCTTTTGGTTCTGTTTCGGTCAGCTTGCTACTTCATACAATTTCTTGCAATATTTAGATTTTCCTTTAGTGCTTACAAGACTTTTTGTATTTCTTCTACCTGATCTTTAACTGCTGGAAGTAGTCTCGATAATGGCAAGGTCCTCCCATTTTGAAGGTTCGTTACCATACAGAGGTTGAAATGGAATCATTTTCGGTGAAGTGTGGTAAGTGGAATTGTACCACTATTCGGCGAGATCTAACCATTGAGCCCACTTATTTTGTTTGTTTGTTGCATAACAATGTAGGTAGGATTCTAACCATTTATTCGCAACTTTTATTTGACCATCTGTTTGAGGATGGTATGTTGAACTCACATTGAGGTAGGTTCCTATCTGTTTGAAAAATCGCTTCGGAAATGGCCTTTTGTTAAAATTGGCAACCAGGGCAAAACTTCATGTGGGTCATCTTATTCATGGCTGATAACATTTTTATTAAATTCCTCTCGTCGAGAGGTGTAGGATTGATATAAAGATCATCCGATTCCGATAAGTATTCATGGAGATATGAATTTATTTTGATTATGGAATTATTACCAAGTCGACCTACAACTCATGTAGGCCCAAAAGCCCAACAATCGCATCTATTCAAACACCAACGTTGTGTATAAATATAAGAGGACTTTTCCTCATTTGGACTCACTCTTCTCATCACATCTCTCTCTCTCTACTGCGCAGAAATGAGTCTCTTCTCTACTGCGTAGAAATGGGTCTCTCTCTCACACATGTGACGCCGGAAGTTGTTGAACCTGAAGCAGCAACTACAGATCCAAATATTGACCTACATGGCCTAGAAGATCTCCTCTTTGGAACTGCGCTATAGGTTTATCTGAACCTCCTCTGAAAGCCGCAACTTTTGGTGGTGGAATGAAGTCAATCCGACGAACGGTTTGCAAGATATCGACTGCCCTAGTTTGAAGCTGGGAATACTATTTGAAACGAAGCATACAACTACAGAAGTCAAGATTGGACTTGTTGGCCTAGCAAAATCTCCTCATTTTGAACTGCGTTGTTAGCTTCATCTGAACGCTCTTGGAAGCCCACAACTTTTGGTGGTGGAAGTGAAGTCAGATCTGACGTGGTCTATGAGATTCGTCTGCCTAATTTGATAATGAACAGCTAATGCTGATGTTCTGACTTCTAGGGTTTGCTACTGTGATATGAATCAGATTTTATCTGTACTATTTCTCTCTACTGAATTATTGAAGATAAAAGAAGATTTGATCAAAGGGTTTCCCCACACATTGTGGGGTTTGTTCCTGGCTAGACGACACATCTTGTGTCTCTTGTCTTGGCTCGTTTTCTGTCAATCGTTTAATGTTCTATCTGCACTTTACTTTATGTACATGTGATTACTAATCTATGGAATATAATCAGAAAAAGAAGTAAATTGTTATAAGCATAGAACATGCCATAACTTAACTTGGTATCAGAGTTGAGGTGAAGACAAAGCCCGAGCAAGAGCAAGAGCAATCACCGATGAGAATATTGCCAAGGCTATCCTAAAAGAACCATGGGGTCTCAACACTCTTTCCTGCCGAAGACAAGCTCCGTGAGAAAGATGACTATCACACATGGAAGATGTCCATTGATCTAACCCTGGATGATCCAAGAGTGCTGGACCATGTAAGAGGCAATATTGTTGAGCCTCCATCAAATGCATCTGCTGCTGCATGGAATAAATGGAAAACCAAAGAAGTCAAAATAGAAGATCATTCGGGACTATCGACAAGCACTTGGTGGCCTACATCTCTGAACTGGACACCTCCAAGGAAATCTACGATAAACTAGGAAATGGCTCTCACGACTCTTGGAGGATTACCATCCAAATGGTACTTGTTCAGGACTACTCTTCTGAACTATAATGTAATTCCTGGTTTCGAGGAATTAATGGCTAGATGTATTCAAGAAGAAACAAGGGAAGAAGAGCAAGAAATGCCCATGCCTAAAGGTCCTCTTGTTGCCTTCTCTTCTCATGCTAAGAAAAGAAATAATTACAGGTCTAAATCAAAAGGAAAGGTTGGACCTAAGGGTGGAAGAAAAGGACAATGTTACATTTGCGATGAAGCAGGTCACTATGCAAGGGAGTGCCCTGATAGAAAGGACTCACACCAGGACGATGATCAAAATCCCTCTGATGGCAAATAAAAGGAATGACAAATTCAACAGCGAAGGTAAGAGGAGAGCTGTGGATCGAGGAAGAGGACAACCATTCAAGAAGGCCAGAAAGTCCAGGATGTATTAAATGCACCTGAGCTCAAAAAGAACCTAGTGTCCATCTCGGCAATGGAAGACAAAGGCTACAAGGTAACCTTCAGCAATGGCAAGGTATGTATATGGAAAAATAATGTTAAAGATGCCTTTACTCTTGGGTTTAGTGTTGATTCACTATATTAGGTCGATGGAAGTCCGCTAGGTGTCATGTCTTATGACACAACTCTTCAGTCTGAACTTTGGCATCGGAGGTTTGCCCACCTTCATTACAAAGCTCTACCCGATGTAAGATAGATGGTAACAGGGATGCCTGAATTCCAAGTAGAGAAAGAAGGTGTATGTTCGGGATGTGCCGAAGGAAAGCTGAAAAGCAGACTATTCCCCTCAAGCCAAAGCAAGACCTCCAATATATTACAGTTGGTTCACTCAGCCATATCTGAGGCTGGCATTAAGAGGGAGACTACTACACCACATACTCCTGAGAAGAATGGAGTGGCGGGAAGGAAGAATTGCACAATTGTGGAAGTTGTCTAGGCCATGCTACATGATCAAAGACTTCCGAAGTTTCTATGGGCTGAAACTACAAACACTGTCGTATATGTAAAAAATCGATGACCTCATCAAGCATTGGGTTCCAAGACTCCTGAAGAAAAGTTCACTGGTAAGAAACCTGATGTTTCTCATTTCAGAATTTTTGGAAACCCTGTATATTTTCATGTGGCGAAAGAGAAAAGAAATAAATTGGGTGCATCTGGAAAGAAGGGAATTTTCGTGGGCTATGGTGAAAATACTAAAGGCTATAGAATTTATGTAGCCGGTCAAAGGGAAGTCATAATTAGTCATGATGTCACCTTACGAAGATATGGCTCTCAGCAAGGTGAACAATCTTTCGACTTTAAGGAGCTCTCGAGAAGCCGACACCAGGGAACCGAAAGAAAAGGATGATGAATCAATGCCTGATGTAGAAAGTATGGAAGGATGGAAGGATGCTATGACCGAAGAATATGAGTCTATCATGAAGAATCCAAGACAAGACAGTTGTTACTTCCAAATGGCTTTACAAGATAAAGCATGCAGCAGATGGAAGTACGGAAAAGTATAAGGATCATTTTGTTGCTCGTGGTTTCTCCCAGAAGGAAGGTATAGACTATGATGAGATATTTGCACCTATTGCCAGATATATGACCATTTGCTCAATCATAGCCCTTTTCACTTCACAAGGATGGAACCTACATCAGATGGATGTCAAGAATGCATTCTTACATGGCTCGATCAAAGAAGAGGTCTATGTTGAGCAACCCAAAGGATTTGAAATTTATGATTGAAAATATCATGTATTCAGGTTGAAGAAGGCTCTTTATGGGCTGAAGCAAGCACCCCGAGCATGGTATGAGAGGATCGACAACTACTTGATGAAGCTGGGATTCACTAGGAGTGAAGTCGATCCTAACCTTTAATTTAAGGTTGAATATGATAAACCTCTCATACTGTTGTTGTATGTGGATGACCTCTTTCTAACAAGTGCAAACCCTCTCATTCTCAAATTTAAAAGGGAGTTGGCTTCTGAATTTGAAATGAAGGACCTAGGACTGTTGCACTATTTCCTAGGACTTGAAGTGTGGCAAAAGCCAGGGGAAACTTTCCTATCTCAAGGAAAATATGTGGTGAACATATTGGGAATATTCGGTATGGTGGACTACAAGCATGTAACTATCTCAATGGAGCTTTACTTCAAGAAGTTAAGCGGTAGTGCTACTGGACCTGTTTTATGAAATGCTACCGAGTATCGACAACTCGTCAGAGCATTAATGTTCTTAGTGAAATCCCATCCAGATATATGCTTTGCAGTCAACACATTGAGTCAACATATGGTTGAACCCCACAACATACATTGTGTTGGTGCCAAGAATCTGTTGAGATATCTTTGTGGCACTATCACTTATGGGTTAAGATACACTGCCGGAGATGTGAGACTATTTGGATACACAGATGTTGATTAGGCAGGCAATGTGGAGGACCGTAAGAGCACTTTTGGGTGTTGTTCCTCCTTGGGATCTACTTTGATATCCTGGATGAGCAGGAAGCAAAAGTCGGTGGCCTTGAGCACCGCCAAAGTAGAGTATATTGCTGCCAGCATGGCCTCCTGTGAGGCAATTTGGTTGGGAAAGCTCTTCAGTGAGTTGTTTGGATTTACATTGGATACCACTGTGATCCTTTGTGACAACCAGAGTGGGATTCGTTTGTCAGAGAATCTCATATTTCATGATCACTCCAAGCATATCGATATCAGATACCACTATATTCAAGATATGGTGCAGCGGGGAGCTATAAGGCTCCAACATATCGGTACAGATGAATAGGTTGCTGACATTCTAAGAAAACCCCTCGGGAAAGTAAAATTTTTGACTTTCCGAGAACAACTTGGAGTTGGTCAAAGACACTTTGATGAGGTCATGTATGATGCATTGAGCTCTTGGAGCTCCAGGGGGGTGCAGGGTACTTCTTGGAGCAGCATATGACCACAGAATAATTCACTATCCCCTGATGGTATACATGTACACCCTGTGGTGACATTGTAGCAGGATTGATGTGTTCTCCTATGAGACCTGGATTGATGTGTTCTCCATGGTGATTGTAGCAGGATTGATGTGTTCTCCAGTGAGGCCTAGATTGATGTGTTCTCCATGGCGACTGTAGCAAGATTGATGTGTTCTCCTGTGAGGCCTCGACTGATGTGTTCTCCATGGTGGCCAGGATTGATGTGTTCTCCATGGCGATTGTAGCAGGATTGATGTGTTCTCCTGTGAGGACAAGATTGATTAGTTCTTCTGTCGAGGCATCCTACCCATGAAGTTTGGGACTCATGGGAAGTACCTCTCATCTGATCAATGAGCAGGGAAATGAGGTTAGGGACCATAGTAGTGCTGATGGATGCATTGTTGTATCTACCACACTCCCTATTCTAGGATGAACTCCATTGATCTAGGATCAATGATACTAGTCTAGGACCAGTGGTAGGAGTTGTCTCATACTATGACACTGACTTCGGGTCGGTTGAGACTAATCTGGGACCAGTGGTACATACTCTGAGATTGACTTTGTGTTAGTGCAATACTGTTCTGGGACTAGTGAGAGTGGTACATACTATGAAACTGACTTCAGGTCGGTTGAGACTGGTCAGGGACCAGTGTTACACTCTCTGAGACTGCAATACTGGTGTGGGACGAGTGCTAGGAGTGGTACTTACTATGAAGCTGACTTCGGGTCGGTTGAGATCGGTCTGGGACTAGTGGTATGCACTCTGAGACTGACCTTGAGTCAGTGGAGGATGATACTAGTCTGGGACCAGTGGAGTTGTACTCACTATGACACTGAATTTGGGTTGGTTGAGACTAGTCTGGGACCAGTAATACATACTCTAAGATTGACTTTGAGTCAGTATGATACATCCTCGGTCATTTCTTCTTCTTCATAATTCGGACAAAAGCAGAGCAGAACGAACAAAGCAGAGCAGTGCATAACAGAGCAGAGTTGTACATATTAGTACAGGGAAAAACAAGACAACGTAGAACAAGAAGAATAGATTAGAGTAGGGCAAGGGTCAGGTTTTACAAGGAATTGCATTTGATGGATGAATAGTAACGACCCATAGACAAATTGCAGATGAAGTTCTCCCTAGTAGAGAGGGAGTGTTAAAATTGGAAACTAGGGAAAACCTTCATGTGGGTCATCCTATTCATGGTTCATAATATTTTTATTAGATTCCTCTCGTCGAGAGGTGTAGGATTGATATAAATATCATCTGATTCCGATAAGTATTCATGTAGATATGAATCTATTTTGATTATGGAATTATTATCAAGCCGACCTACAAGTCATGTAGGCTCAGAAGCCTAACAGTCACATCTATTCAAACAACAACATTGTGTATAAATATAGGATGAATTTTCCCCATTTGGACTCACTCATCTCATCACATCTCTCTCTCTCTCTCTATTGCACAGAAAAGAGTCTCTTCTCTACTGCGCAGAAAAGGGTCTCTCCCTCACACATGTGAAGCTGGAAGCTGCTAAAACTAAAGCTGCAACTGCAGAAGCAAAGTTTGACCTGCATGGCTAGAAGATCTCCTCATCTAAACTATGCTATAGGTTCATCTGAACCTCCTCTAAAATCTGCAACTTTTGGTGGTGGAATCAAGTCAATCCGATGGACGGTTTGCAAGATATCGACTGTCCTAGTTTCAAGGAAGCTGTTGAAACTAAAGATGCAGCAACAAAAGTGAAGTTTGACATACTTGGACTAGAAGATCTCCTCATCTGAACTGTTTTGTAGGTTCATCTGAACCTCCTTTGAAAGCTACAACTTTTGGTGGTGGAATTAAGCCGATCCGATGGTCAGTTTGTGAGATATCATCTGCCCTAGCTTGATGATGATGCCGCTAATGCTGATGCTTCTGATCTAGGGTTTATTACTGCTGATATAAATCAGATTTATTGTACTATTTCTCTCTACTAAACTATTGAAGACAAAAGAATATTTGATCAAAGGGTTTTGACACACATTGTGGGGTTTGTCCCTAGCTAGCCACCACATCTTGTATCTCTTGTCTTGGCTTGTTTTCTGTCGATCGTTTAATGTTCTATCTGCACTTTACTTTATGTACATGTGATTTCTAATTTGTGGAATATAATAAGAAAAAGAAGTAAACTGTTATAAGCATATACAATACCATAACTTAACAATTTTCTGCTCTCTTATGTAAGAACTTGTTGTCTTGAATCCATGATACATCAATGGAAAATATTTACTCTTCAAAGTGAACCTTGGTGAAAACACAACGCTTGCATGCTAACTAGTATCACCTACTCTAGTCAATTGTTTTTGGGTTAATCCTTAACAACTCAGTTAAGTAGAGTAAGGTGAGGAGAGAAACCTGAACAAGCACGTAAGAGGTATACATAAACTACTTCTCTAAAGGAACAACCTCTTCTTCTCTCAATAAGTCGAGATCCCTCTTCTACCTCTGAAATGAATAAGCGTTATGCACAATTATGAAAATGAAAAATGAAAAAATGAAAAAGTGAAAAATTTCCAAGAAAATTAAAAATGAATAAGGTGAAATAAGAGAAGGGCTTCCTATGCAGAGAGGATATGCAGGTAACTCTGTCGGGGTACTGACCAGGCTCGCTAGCAGCAGAGCAATGCTTGTGTTCCTGTGTGACTCCGGTGGGGTACAATCCAAGCCTATTGGCAACGGAGCAACACCAGAGATGAAACTAAAACTCTTATGACTATACTTCTTGTGCACCAATATATCCCTCATCCCTAATTAAAACAACTATGTTGTCTTGACTTGGAATGTGTGTCAACCGACCAAGGGCTTGGAAGATGCTACATCTTACAATTAAGCAAGTGTGGAAACCAAGACGAACAGAGAAATGAACAATACTTCAGGAACAAGTTCCATTCAAAGAGTTGGAGTTCTACTAGTGTGTCACCAAGTGTTGTAGCAGCTACAACCACCCTCCAAAATTTTTTCTTAGCTTCGTTTTGGAGCCTCCCTACCAACAATCCTCAGCAGCATGTCATGCACTATCAAGTACAACAACTTTAGTGGTTTTCTAGCAGATTTCCAGCCTATGCATGATAGCTTGTTGCAGCCCCCTCATGGGTTGCTTTTGTGGACTTGGTCCAGCTGCAGGCTAAGTAGCTCCCTCAAGAAACTATGCAATTCTAGAGGGGAACCAACCTTCCCTCCAGAAATTGCACAATTCTACCTATCAAACTTCACTAGAAAAACTACACAATTTGTCCCAGCAGGACTGCTCAGCCTAGAAATTGCACAATTCTATGCAGCAATCCACTACTCAGCCCAGAAATTGCACGATCCCTCTGGGCAGCCAGCCCAGCTCCGTCCCATAAATGTACAAATTTTCCCATTAGTCAAGTGGGTTGTTGCATGTGCCTTCAGGTTGACTAGTTCCCTCTGGGACCAAGAAAAAACGATTTGCATGCATGAACTGCTTCTCCCAAGGCATCATGCAAAGGCATCCCTTGTGTTATCACTCAGGTTTTCCTAGAAGTTGTGTAAGAGGAAAGTATACCCGAGGTAACCACAAACCAACCTTTTAGATGCAGAATCTAGCCAATCTGCGTCCAGAGAGGGCTCTCTCTTTATGATTTATCTTTGTTCTTGGAAGGTTTTGGGCTAGTTATAGATTCAAGAGTTTGTTTTGGGAAAATGGTGGAATCCACAAACTAAGGGCAAGATTGAGAGCTTTCAATCCATTGGGATATGGAGTCAAAGGATGGCTTTACTGGATTTCTATTCTAAGCACAAGATGGTATTACAGGGAAAGATAGCTAGACAGAGAACAATCCTTAAAATTTAAAGTGGATGGGATGATTTTGAAGGGATGAAAGGCAACTAAGAGTCTTTCACCATGTCCAAAAGAAAGAAATGAAATGACTACAAACAAAGAGCAATGAAGAATCCTTTGTTATAGCAACCAACAGTGTTTAAATTAGTAAAGCAAGAGAATTTAAGAATTCATGCTTATAACTAATTTCGAGGAAAACATAAAAAATAATAACATTTGGAAAGAGAGTACAATTAAGCAAATTCTGTTTCAATCTCTTATGCAAATTATTCAGGAATGGATATGATGGTACTATGTGTTTAATATTAGTAAAGCAAGAGCATTTAAGAATTCATGCTTATAACTAATTTGGAAGAAAAAATCAAGAATAATAACATATAAAAACAGAGCACAATTAAGCGAATTCTATTCCAATCTCTTATGCGAATTATTCATAAATGGATATGATGATATTATAAACTGATATAAAATTTCAGAGAAAGGGTAGAAACACTTATTGAACTGCTGTCCAACACATGAATCCTGCAACAAGTCCTGTACTTTAAATCCTCATCCAGCCAAGCCACGAAATTTTTTTCCAAGCGCTTTTATTCTGAAGTTTCAATGTTACAGCCAAGTAATGGAATCCCCCTCAATGCTTCCAAGAGTGGAGTATTTATACCCATTCTAAACTAAAATATCTTGAAACAAATATCAAAATTGGTTCACAAATCTCTCCAACTATTTACATAAATAGAACTTAATTAAAGGACACTCAAACTAATGCATCTATTTGGCACTATTTTGTATGGATAGGTGAATGACAAAGAGAAAAAATTTGAAATTGACCAAACTCTTAGTTGATGATGGGCATCCAAGTCACTAATTGTTTCCTTTCTTTGTGCAATCTGCTCCAACAATTCTGCAAACTTGGGGTCCAATGATATTTTTGTATTTCTCAATCCGTAATAGATATGTAAAAAGTGAAAGCGATTATTGTATATAAATATGTTGGTGAGATAAACCTCTTTCATTTTCCCACAATTCCTCTACAACTATGCATAATAGTCTCTGTAAAAATATGTGTAAAACAGAGTTTTACAGAGTCTGAAACATGACCTGTAAATATGCGCATGTATCTCTCATTATAAAATCACTGTGACAAAACTGAGATAGGTTTTTTTATATAGGTATCTTAGGAACAAAAACCTCCTTCAGTGTTGTATGAAGTATTTTTTATTGGCCAAAATACTCTCTGCAAAATGATGACTTAAACTGAAATTTTCTGCAAAAAGTGCTTTCCAACATTATTTAATATTTCCAAAACCATAATGGCTGTTAGAAAAGTGAGAGAGGTTTTTGTAGATGGACCGCTTAAGAACATAAACCTTCTTCATTTTGGTAAAATTCATCTTGGATTGATCACAATATTTTCTGCAAAACTATGACTAAAATATGCAATTTCTGCA
>APFE030275835.1:10252-22454 GCA_000404065.3 Pinus taeda | reverse complement strand
TCAGGTAAGCTTTTGTTATATTCATCTCATTATTCTTCCCAACAGAAATATATATTGGGATCATAAGGAAGGTTTGCACCTGGTCGTAAGAAAATCAGCTTACGGACTCCCCACCGCATTCCGAGTTTGCCTGCGCGCCTACATCGCCAATATCTCGTTCATTAGCCATTATAATCTCTGTAATCCTGACTCAGGTAAGCTTTTGTTATATTCATATTCATCTCATTATTCTTCCCAACAGAAATATATATTGGGATCATAAGCTTTTTCCTGTGATGAGCAGACGGATACTTACTTGTTTGGAAAGGAATTCTAACTACATTGCTAGCAGGAACTTGAGATGCTTACTTGCTGACCACCTTGAGAGTTTACAGGCTTGCTTGGGGGCCTTTTCCCCTACCTCTCCTAGCTTGCGTTCGAATCCTGCGTATTGAACCTTTCCTTCGACCTTCTCTCTTAGCTGCCTTCCTTCCGATGAATAACTTGACGGCACGGCTTCGTCGCTGCAAACCAGTAACCAACACGGCACAGCGCACCTACACGGGTAGGTCCAACAGTGCACAGTGAACCTGAAGAGCACAGTTCAGCGAGGCAAGAGAGGCAATGACTAGCTGGAAAGATATTCATTATCGGCCGGAAAAAAAAATGGTAAAAATCTTAACTATTTATGTAATTACCCGCTCAGATCTTAGTGAATCTCCTTCCTTGTAACCCCATGTCCTGACCGTATAAATATATAAAGTGACGAGCACCGAGTCGATTGGTTCCCCTTAAGAGCTTCCTGTATGCTTTATGCCTGTTTTAAGTCCGTATGATGCCCGCTGTTGTACGCTTTCTGTTGTCCGCTACAGACCTTTGTATGAGGGCCTGATGTGAAGGAGGGCAGTCCGAACTGTAATATATCTTCGTACAGCGATGACACAGTGATATTACCCGGGGTTTTCCAGACAGAAATGATACGAAAGGTGCACTTTCAGCTGCCTAAGATATCATGATGAAGACTGCGTAATTTTTTTTGATGCAGCGATAGCCCAGTTAGCCGACTCCAGGGTCTCGAACCGAAATGACATGAAATTCACCAAACAATTGTACAATAAGATGAATTGCTGTTGATATTTCATAGTTAAGTGTTTATATTACACCCTAATATTATAAAAAAACCTAATATTCACGTGCATACGGGTCTGTCTTACACAGCTTAATAACATAGGTGCCCCTCTTTTGTCCATGTAAGGCTGGGAAAAATGATGACAGTATTCAAAAGACGAGGCTTTGCAAACTGAAGGTATGCCGCTTTGCAAACTTAAGGTATACGGCTATTGCAGACTAAAGATATGAAGTTAGGTCAGCGCTCCCCCAACCGCCCAGTAGATGCGATTTCCCGGTCATCTGGTGCATTCCCGGGTTCAGAGTTAAGCCTTGTAGTATCTAGTGGTGAACCCGGAACTCCTGCTTTTGCGTTGGTTAGCTACGAGGTAGACACAAGACAAAGGTAAAGTTGTGGGCCCCACGGTATTTTACGTGTTTGAAATATGTTTTTGTATTATACATTGCATGTGTGACAAGTGTTTACTTAAAAGCTTTGTCGTTTAAGAGCTGTCTTTACCTTGTACATACTTTGTGAGTGTACCCCTGTACTAAGCGTCAATCCAGGCCCAAAATGTTTTGGCAAGTTTGCAAATCCACATAAACATGCCTAACCGTTATGCATCTCCCAGCAAACTACACAACGTGCATTTGTAAGGTCAGTGCTATATAGTCTATCTTTTGCTGCTGAACCCATACGAAGATTGAACCACCCAAGTACTCTAATCTCAAAATAGTTGGATGGCTAGATACCTTGAGGCTTGAGGCCTCCTCATCCACCTTGTTTCGGTATCCTGAATGTTCCATTTTTGTCAAGGTGATCTGCAATGGGATAAATTGGCCAACACCCCCATGTTCGTCCGGAGATTGAATGTTATCAGAAATATTCTCTATCCAATAATGAAGGGAAATATTTACTGCCAAGAACCCAGTGGGTTAGCTCAATTGGTTTGATTGGTTTGATTTGTCATGAGGCCTCCAATAGTCTGGCTGAGTCATGAGGTGTCCAGTTCTAGCCTGGCTGAGCCGTGAAGTCTCTGGTTCTGGTCCGGCTCGGCTTCAAGTCCTTTTAAATTCTACTGGGTTATCCGCTGGTATTGTGACAGGTGGTTGAGTCACCCTCCATCTGAATATTCCAGAGAAGAGGGGTCTTAGAGGTTTTCCTTTGACAAAAAAATCTACTCTCACCAGTCAGATTTTCTAAATGCTTAAAAGAAAAATCATACTCCAAAACATAAACCCAAAAAGTTATATTGCCGGATGTTACCAAGAAAACGTTGCCTATATGGCTATCATATGACAGTGGTTGCAGTTTCATCCGGTCCCTATATTTTTTGGTAAGCTTGTCTATATGAATCTTTTGACACCCACTTGATAAATGCTGCCCAGCACTCATTGGACTGATTTTCTTTTACTTGGGAAGATTGGATGACATAAGTTATGATCTCCTCTACCAAGTTGTGGTAGACCTTGAAAGGGCTATATATTAAGCTAAACCTTGTGCATTACATCTTGCATACTTTTATGGTTTTTTTTTAAACCTGATACTTATATTACTGAAAAGGATGCAGATGTTATTTCTTCAAAGTGTGCATGCTAAGCCTTGATTATGTCAAAATAGTGTTCCCCCTACCTACCCATGCAAGTAGGGCATGTGCAATAGATCTAGTTCCTACATAAAGCTTTTCACAATTTTTTCTTTAAGGCGATCAGATGAGTTGAACATTAAATAGCTCTGCCCAAAACTGGTACATGTGTGTGAAATCCTTGGGTATCGTGGTTTCAGGCATTTTTTCAAAGGTGGTGGTTGGAGCAAAGTGAGGAGAAGCAGGGACAAGTCAAGAAACTAGTTGATTCAGGCCAGCTGGAATTCGTGTATTTTTCTTTCCTTTGGAAACAACCACCTTCTTTTACAAGGATTAATATCACTTAGTGGCTGTGCTGATTTATTTTTGTATTTCAAATTCCAGAAATGGTGGCTGGTGTATGCATGATGAAGCAGCAACACATTATATAGACATGATCGATCAGACAACACTTGGACACCGTTTTATCAAGCAGCAATTTAATAAAACCCCGCGTATTGGATGGCAAATTGATCCTTTTGGGCATTCCGCAGTTCAAGCGTATTTGCTAGGTGCAGAGGTCTGTCTTATGATATTGGAAGTGCTATTGATATTGCAATAAATGGAATTTAGATATGTTACTGGGTTTGAGGAGCTCTCTTTGTCTTTTGCCATTGCTCCTCCTAATATATTCTTTAGAATTATGATACTTCTTTGTTAATCGAAATCATGATTTTGCCATTATTTTCTTAGTTGTCATTTTTTATGAAGAACTCTGTTTCCTTCTACTTTAGCACATACTAGAGTTGCGACTAGTTTGGTTTTGTTATCTGCATTTTAGAGAATTATGCAAAACAGATACCACACAACAGAGTGTCTTTACCATTTGACATTTGTGGCATATTCTTGATGCAGGTCAATCATATTTCTGTTATAGGTGATGCGCTTCTCTGTTTTGTGTAGGGTGACAGGGTTTCCTTTTAAGTTAAATCAGTAATCGTATCTTGGGATCGGTGTTCGTCCATGTTAATAAGTGCATGTCATAGAGCTGATGGACCTTTGGTTCTTTGCAATAATAGTCTAGAAGTGCAAATGTCAATGTCTCAGCCTCCATTGGTTTCCGGCTAATAAGCATGAACATCTGAATAAATCCTTGGGTCAATTTCCCAGGTTATGGTTGGCACTGTTTGCACTTCGAATGTGTTTAATAATAGCATTTCTTTCTTCTCTTTTATTTGTAGCTTGGGTTCGACTCTCTCTTTTTTGCACGGATCGACTACCAGGACAGAGCAAACCGAATAAATCAGAAGACCTTGGAGGATGTATGGCAGGGTTCCAAGACATTTGGCCCCTCTGCTCAGGTAATCACATAGTCTTGTAAATGTGTCGTACACCCTTGAAGGTTTCTTGGAGATGTCAAGAATACTATGTTGTTTACATGGTATTCTGATCACTAATTCTTTTAATTGTAGATATTTACTGATGCATTTCCTGTTCACTATAATCCTCCGGATCGTTTTCGATATGAAAATTTTCATGGGGATGATAATTCTCCTCCAATTCAGGTAAGTTTTCGGTGGGTAAATTGCAGAATGGAATATGCACATTAATTCCAGTGATCTCTTTATTTAAGTCATGTTCGTGCGTAATTTACTGCAGGATGATGCTCTGCTTTTTGACAACAATGTTAAACAACGTGTTGATGATTTTGTCGAAGCAGCAATAACTCAGGTAATTGGTGTTTCTTTTGATAGCAATGCAATAGATGCCAGGATGATCATGCCTAGACCAATTCTATAGTTCATTCACTTCACCTTTTACATCTAGAATAAACTGTCGAAAATTCAATTTTCCATCCCAGAGAAGTATGAATAACTACTTTAACGCATTCTTATAAATTTTTTTGTTTTACTTCATTGATTGGATATCGTGACTTTGCCTGATTGTGTGCAGGCTAATGTTACCCGTACAAATCATATTATGTGGACAATGGGAAATGACTTTGAATATCTATATGCGAATTCTTGGTTCAGCCAAATGGACAAGTTAATCCACTATGTGAATAAGGTCATAGTTGCATTTGCTCTTGGTTATTCATCATATAAATCTCTTTTTGACATTGTAGCGATTCAGTATTTGATCTTCTTTTCCCAGTTTTGCTTTATAGATATTTCTCCAAAACCATTTATTACTTTAGCTGTAGGGAAAATATTTCAAGGTTGTTAAGACGTCGTTCAACGAAAAAGATAAAGTTTGACCAAAAAATTATGACACAGCAACATCTCAATGAAGCAATAGCCAAGTTACATTCTTTGCATGCAACACACTGTTTAGCTGTTAAGGGCTCCGTCCCTGCCATCTACATTAATAAAGATACCAATAGACAATACACGTTAATGCAAACCAATAATCCTTAGCCAAAACTTCATTTCTGGAGGCTTTTAAGTGTGGTCATTGCTAGTTAGGCGATGAGAGCAAGCTTAAAACATTATCGCTGATATGATCTCAGTTAGAGCAATGCAAGGATACCAAACAAGGAGACAAGTATGCAAGCATGAGAGAAGAGATTGCTGGAACTGTAAACAAGTGTGGTCATTGCTAGTTAGGCGATGAGAGCAAGCCTAAAACATTATAGGTGATATGATCTCAGTTACAGCAATGCAAGGATACCAAACAAGGAGACAAGTATGCAAGCATGAGAGAAGAGATTGCTGGAACTGTAAACAACTTGTATAGTGATTTGTATTGGATATATATAGGCTTGCAAAATTGCAAGAGAATATTATGTTTGACCAAGTATGATAGATTATAATAAAGTAGGTGAGTGATCAATTTGTACAAAGTCACCCAAAAAGAGAAAAGATGAAATACAAAGTGTACTAATGTACAAATTTGATCATAAGTTTTATAAATTACTCCAAGCAGAGATGAAATTGTCCTCAATTTCTGTACATTACAAATGATTGATTGATTTTATTTCATTTTGTTTGTTATCTGAAAGGCAATTGAGAAGCGCATTTCAGTTTATTCTCAAGTACCAATAGAAAATGGACAACTTATCCAGGTTCTACGGTATGCAATTAAATTTTAATGTAACCATTTTTGTCTCATTGCAGATTGTATTTCTGTTAGTTATATACAGCTCATCTTTGCAATCCGTTTTATTATTATATAGTTCCATAACCGGATATCTAAGTGATAGTACATGTGATAGTACATGAACACACGTATGAGGAAGGTGAATTTTATAAATCTCATCATGATTATTTCTCGGATGAGGTATGACCTTATGAGTTAGCCAATGTCCCGGTAGCCTTTGTTTTGAAGTTTTGGATTACTTATAGATGTTCAAACTAATATTTCTTTCCAACTGTACTCTAGAAATTTATTTTATGCTGAGAACACATATTTGGTTGTGCAGTTCAACTTGAAACGAAGCCAAAGAGTTGCAACAATGCTGATGTATCTAAGTAATGATGTAGAAGGGGGAGAAACACATTTTCCCTTTGTAAGTGTGATCTTCGTCTAGAAATCGTGAATTCAAATTTACATTGACAAGGCTAATTCCTAGTCTTTTTTAATTTCTTATAATTGTGAGATTCAATTTTAGAGTTCATATTCTTAGGCTTGAATTTGAAATGTCTATATCCCATTTTCAGATTGAGGCAGTTTCTCTGTATGCATAATGATTTGCCAACATTAGCTGCTTTTTGCAATAAAATTTTCTCAAGTTTATTTTCTTTAAAACAAAAACAGTTCAACCAGAAGCCCCCTGTTGCTACCAGTACAGAGCTTACCGATTTGGGAACTGCAGTAAATTATCATTACAGAGAGAAGAGACTGAGTATCAAACTTGGGTCAATGTGCTTTGAACACTTCATTACCTACCACTAGTCCACTGTCCAACTGACAATTTTTTTACCGGTAATTACTGATCACATATCTGTTTTTTTCTCTGTTCAGTATTTTCTGAAATTTTTTTGGTGGTTTATGAATCTTAATTTTTTATTTTTTATTTTTAATCGAAAACACGATCTTTAAGATTTTACTTGAGGTCTATTCTATTTATTCTGAAGGCAATCCATTGCAAGACAGGAATTTCGTCTCATGTTAGCATCTGAAGATTATATATTCTGAAGGCAATATCCATTTCTAGACTGGAATTTCATCTCATCTCAGCATCTGAACAATTTTCCATAGGCTTTTCCTCACTCATTTTGGACCATGTAGATTGTTACTTAAAAAAAATTCCGTAGATCAAAATATTCTGTGATGGTTCATTTCAATTTTAGAATCAACGATTCATTATATCTTATGAACAGAATGCTCTTGAAATTGTCCAGCTACAAAAAAAATTGAAATTCTCACTGCAAAATAATGGCTGGCTTTATAATGGGATAAAGAAAATAATTATCCTATTGCGAAGGACAACATATAGGGACATTCCAGTAATTTCATGATAATGTAGGCTGTAAACTTGAGACTGTATCTGGCTCCAAATACAGAATTTGTGTGAATGCTAAATTCTCAAAGCAATGCATACTCTAGTTCATTGCTTATCTCGTCTTAAGTGCCTATTTTTTAAGTATGGCAGGCATTGAATAGAATATGTTTATCAGAAATAGTGTCTCTCCCTGCCCATTATTCAGACCACTAATAGAGATAGAAACATAATTATGATAATATCCTTTTCTTTACCCTTTCAATTAATTTAAATAATGCACTTACTGGTTGATATGGAAAATAATGCACTTACTGGTTGATATGACCATATGTCCAACACTGTACCTCTACCTATACCTAGACATGGTTATACAATTATTGTTGGAGTCATTGGGCAGTGACATGTTTCACAATAAACCAATGTCTATGCATACCTTGAGAAACAGAACATGTTCTCTTTTGCAGAAAAGAGGCCAAGTGAAAGACCAACAATTTATGAGAAAGCTACAACAGCAAATGGAGGAGGAGGTAAAGCCCAAAATACCAATTGCACGAAGGTTGCCCCTTACAACTGATGAACCACAGGCAAGTTTTAAATTTATGCGAGCCAGTTTATGTATCATGGTGATGATAGTTTGGAATACTGAATTCCTTTCAAAAGGTAGTTCAAAATGCCATCCAAAGTCTCTTATTTGAATTATAACTGATGAACCACAGGCAAGTTTTAAATTTATGCAAGCCAGTTTATGTATCATGGTGATGATAGTTTGGAATCACTGAATTCCTATTTCAAAAGTTCAAAATGCCATCCAAAGTCTCTTATTTGAATTATATTATAAAACAACTGATGAACCACGGGCAAGTTTTAAATTTATGCAAGCCAGTTTATCATGGTGATGATAATTTGGAATGACTGAATTCCTATTTCAAAAGTTCAAAATGCCATCCAAAGTCTCTTATTTGAATTATATTATAAAGTGCATTTTGTCAAATTTACAGGTTCTGAGAAAGCCCGCCGTGAAAGAGTTTGCTAAGCCATTGAATATAAAGCTTCACACAAAATCCAGAGCATAAGGGCTGAATTCGATCACTTTGTATCTCCAAACCCTCTTCCTAAATGATTTTGTGCACTTCTGTTTAGCATCTTCATTCAAATAAAGCTTCTTTAAGTTCATAATGGTTCTTGTGATACCTAGTTGATAGATCTTCCTGAATTACTCCACTTCAGTGCTGGTATTATATCTCTTTTTTCTGTGCTGGTATTATATCTCTTTTTTATGGCCCCAAAGGGTCTAGAAAAGCAGAACTTCAACATATAGATGTGAACATTTAGTTGCTGTTAGCTAACTTGTAATTTCTACTCATAATAACCAGGAAACCTCGGACTGATATCTCTTCCATACTGCACTATAGCCAGGAAACCTACTAATTCAAGGACTGATACCTCTTCCATACTGCATTGTCACAGCTTTAAACGTTTGTATTGTATTGTCCCTGCAGACCCGGCAGGGACTACCGCCACAGCGTTGGCTCCTTGTTATATTATATTATTCGGTAGCAATTAATGTGAATAAAGCCGAAGCCTAAAGATATGGACATGGATAATACATCTTAACAGCCCTTATGTTTTGAGTAATCAAATGCTATGTTCTTTTCCCTTATGTTTTGAGTAATCAAATGCTATGTTCTTTTCCTTAGTGGCACTTATGGTACATAATGATGACAAGTTAGGCCCGCGCCTCCAGCTGTAGGGAACCCACGACCGCGGAAGAAGATGTGTTCTTTACACTGAATCTCACCACAAGAAAGACTCTCCCATCATGAGCGCCGGGGCCCGGGATAATTGTCTCCATTAATGCATAGTCAAAACAGACGCGCATCCATAAAATTATATGAACATTACATAAAATTATAAATTATAAATTGGAGAGATATCAACCTTGCATAAAATGATGACAACTTAGCCCCTCGCCTCCAGCTGTAGGGAACCCACGACCGCTGAAAAAGAGTATGCGTTCATTATAATCATAGTTGTCTCCACAAGAGACACTCCTCGTCGTTAGCGGCAGGCGGGATAGTTGTCTCCACTGAAGGCAGGCGGGATAGTTGTCTCCACTGAAGGATAGTGGAGAAGAAATTGGGAAGGAAGTAGGAAATCAGGAATATCTCCACGCACCACACCACTTTTTCTAACGGATTTGGTACACCACATCGCTTTTTCTAACGGAGGATTTGGCATTCGCAACGTTCCAAACTACTTTACCTACGCGGTGAATATTAATTATTTCTCTAATGCCGCCCAGCATGGCACCCCTCTGTACATTGCTGTCACCACCTCCTTCTGCGTAACCGCGTCCTCGCTTCCGCATCTCCCCCTACTTAAGCCTCATCCCTCTACTCTGCTCTTCAATCTCACAACCATCCCTGCTCTATCCCACTACCAGTTTTTGTAGCTTCATTCTTTCTTGATTGTTGTTATAAGCGAGTTCGATTCTCCTCTGGTCGACCATAGTAATAGTGAAGGTTGCAGGGTACTTTACCAGCTTGCCTTCAAAATTCAAATGGCTGCTTGTGGTTCGCGGCTTCGACTCACTGTGATCCTGCAGATGGGCGTGTTTTGTATGGCGGTATTGTGGGCATCCGCCGCTGCTGCTGGTGGACAGTCCAGGAAACTCGCTGCTTTGGTGGAAGAGCCATCTGTTGTTTTGACTTACCATGATGGTCCTCTGCTCTCTGCCAGTGGCGTGATCCCTCTCCATTTGATTTGGTATGGGCAGTTCACGCCTGTTCAACGCTCCATTGTGGCAGATTTTGTACAATCTTTTGGGGCAAAGACGTCAGAAGGGAAAGCAAATCAGCCCTCCGCCTCCACTTGGTGGAAGACCACGCACAAGTACGACGGCACCCACTCTAACAACAAGGCCGCCCCATCCACATCCACATCCAGTGTTGTAATGCTTGGAAAACAGAAGGTGGACCAACAATATTCCCTCGGCAAGTCACTCAAGAGGACTGACATTGCTGCTCTGGTTGAAGCTGCCCTCAAGTCGGGCGCTCTGCCACCGAGAAAATCACCCGGAAATGCCAATGCTGTGTACTTGGTGCTCACCTCCGAGGATGTCACAGTGGAGGGTTTCTGCATGAGCTCCTGCGGATTTCATGCCACTCTCAATCTCAATGTCGTATCAACTACAAGAAGCCCAATGATGCAGGGGAAGGAGGCCGAGAAGCATAATGAGCAGCTTCCAATTCCATACGCGTGGGTTGGGAATTCTGCGACTCAGTGCCCTGGACAGTGCGCGTGGCCATTTCATCAGCCCATGTATGGACCCCAGACTCCTCCCCTGGTGGCACCAAACGGAGACGTGGGCATTGATGGCATGATCATCAACATTGCCGCTGTTCTGGCAGGAGCAGCCACTAATCCATTCAACACCGGCTACTTCCAAGGGGATGCCGCTGCACCTTTAGAGGCCGTCTCCGCCTGCCCCGGAATCTATGGAAAGGGGGCTTACCCGGGCTTCCCTGGGGAGCTTCTGATGGATAAAACAAGTGGGGCGAGCTACAATGCGCGCGGAGTTAATGGGCGGGCATTTCTGCTGCCGACTATGTGGGATCCCGCTACCAAATCTTGCCAGCCTTTGGTATAATCATTTTTGTAATTGTAATTGCACGCCTACATTTAAGCGTAGGAAGAAGGGGCATCCACTATGCCTGTAGATGCGTCCCGTCCTGTATATCTATTCTTTTATTCTTTTAAAAATATATTATAACACATTCTTTCAATCTGTTTCACATAAAATTTCCCCGCTACAGATAAAATGGCAGCTCTCCGCCAAAACTTCAATCTGTTTCACATAAAAATTTCCCTTCCCCCTACTTTTTTTCAGCCAGGAAAAAACACACCTATCTTTCAGTGAAAAACACAGCTACCTTTCTTTCTTTCACACCTACCTTCCTTTCTTTCACACCTACCTTTCGTTCAGCAAGAAAAACACAGGGGGCATCCACTATGCCTGTAGATGCGTCCCGCCCTGATTATGCATCAATTTTTTTTCCATTCAGTCTAATTTTTTTCCAGTTCTCCATGGTTTCAATATGTTTCAGAGCTTTCCGTCAACATCAATTTCGAATCCCTTGTAAGTTTTGCACTTCGCAATTTTTATATCATCTAACATTGATGCCCAATATTAAATTGTTTTTTTTAATAGGTTTCGCTGAAAATAAGAGCTTTTAACAAAATCACTTTTATAGCTATTAATATAATTATATAAATTTAAAATTTAGCTATTTAACAAAATAAGCTTTTATAACTATTAATTTAATTATATGAGAATTAAATAACTATTAATATAATTATATTAAATTAAATGAGTAATTTAAATCAAAGATAAATATTAATAAATATCAAAATAATTATAGATTATTCTATATCTATTTATATTATTAAAATTTTAAAAAAATTCAAATCAAATATTTATATTATTATTATTTAATATATGAGTTAGACATATATATTTTAAAAAAATATATAACAAGATTCTTAATTAATAATATCAAATGTAATCCATCCATAGTCGTCCAGATCTACGGCTTTGCTGCGGCTTTCTAGATCTGTGGCGCCAAAACCTCCTAGATCCAGAACTAAGACGGCAAACCCTAATCGCTTACTAAGGAGAACATTTTCTAGATGGCTCCCAGCTTCGCGAAAATAGTTGCTGGCTCTCCGTCCGCCTCTGGGGGGCAAGCTCCTGTCCATATAGTCAGTGAAGCCCCAGCTCCCACTGTCCAGGTGGTCCAGGCTTCACTCGATGAGGGTTTGAAGTTCTCTGAAAATGCCCTAATATGCCGATTCAATGGTTTTTGGCCGCAGCTCATAGCTCTCCACAGTTGGACCACGGAGGTATGGAAGCCTCTAATTCCTTATGCAATTAATATATACCCCTGTGCTAGGGGCTTCTTTATAGTAGATTTTGAAAACCATGAAAGCAGACAATGTATTCTAGATTCTGGCCCTTGGTTTTGGGATAAATCAGGCCTATTCATGAGGCCATGGAACCCATCTTTCGATCCTTCAACAACAGTCATAACCTCAGCACCAGTTTGGG
>APFE030275830.1:0-16274 GCA_000404065.3 Pinus taeda | reverse complement strand
TTATATGTTTAATTAAAAAATGTTACTATCTATATTGTTATGATTTTTTTTTTTTAATATTAATGATAGTAATGATTAGTGTTGATTGAGACATAATGGCTTTGTAGACATTGAAAAGGTAAATATTACTTAGATTTAAAAAAAAAAAATTTGTGCTAAAAAGTAGTAAGAAACGTGTTTCAATAATAACATAGTTCTAGGAGTGGTATAGTTCTAGGAGTGGTATGAGGGGTAGGGATTCTCATTAATCCCAAGGGAACAATTGAAGTTAGATATGTCTGTATAGTTGGAAGCAAATCCAATAATCAAGCTAAAATGTATGAGCTTTTGCAAGGATTGCTAATTGCTAGAGATAGAAGTGTGGACAAAATTATCATCTTAAGAGACTCTATGGTTACGATCCAATACATTGTAAAATGAGTAGGCCCAAAGGACAACAGTCTTGCTCAGACCTTGATTAGAATAAAATCTCTAATGGATAGCTTTAGTGATAAGGACCTATTCCATATTCTTCGAAATAACAATCTAGAGGCGAATAGGATGACAAATGTTGTTTGCTCCCTACTAGAGTCAGAATTGGAGATTAATGGACCCAAAAGGAGATGTATTATCCCCAAAGGATATCAATATGTTATCACAAATCAATCATATCGCAATTACATTAAGGAATAAGAGGATCATGGCATTTAAAACCTTGGAGTGTGGGATCATTATAATTATGAATGGCTTGAAGATTGATCATTAGGGGACTTTTGAGGTCTAAAATGAGTCTCCTAAGAAAAATGTACAACCAAAATAAACTTTATAAGAACCAATGGGATTCAATGATTATGTCAACCATGGGGGATGAGTCACCATTTTTGGAGTAAAAAGTAAAAATTTTAAAAAATAAAAAGTAATAAAACTACTTTTTGACTTGTATTTTTAACTTATCTCCCTAAGGTTTTACTCAAATTTCGAGTAGGAGAACTCGTTGGATGTAAAATTTAATTCCTCATCCAAGGAGTACCCATGTTGCTTACTTTCGATGGACACTACTACACGAAAAATGAGAAATACATGAAAAATGTGATTGCAATCACGTTTTTCATGTATTTCTAATTTTTTGTATAGTAGGGCCTATAAAAATATGAAACATGGGTACTCTTTGGATGAGGAACCAAATTTTTCATCCAACAAGTGTTTCTGCTAAAAAAATGAGCAAACTGATAGGTGGATAAGTTGAAATTACGAGTTGAAAATTTAGTTTTTTTCTTTTTTTCCCTCTAAAAGGTGAGTTGAAAGGAAAAGAATCAGACAAAGGAAGTTGAAATGAAGTATGAGGAGAAGGAAAAGCATGGGCTTGAAAAAAATGAGTCCCTACTTGAATAGGAGAGGAGGGTTAATGCTCTTCCTATGAAATCTCTTCAATACTCACAAGACCAGAGGTAAGTGGTTCACCGCCAGGTCGAAGATATATAGTTTGGGGTTCTGTCTAAGACAGAGGAAGAGAATAAGAAGGTCTTGAAGTAATAGGTGTAGACAGAGGAAGAGAATAAGAAGGTCTTGAAGTAATAGGTGTAGATAGTTGAGGTACCTTGGGTTGAGTTGTCTCTGATATAGTAAAGTTAGGTTCAATGTAATCAGGTAATGAGAACTCACGTGCTTCAATTTTGACTGTGTCAGATTTACCAGCCAATGGAGAAGTAATATCTGGTTCCATACTCACAGGAAAAGATGATTATGGTGGATCTATATCATATGCATGACCAAAGTAATAGCCCTTGAAGTACTAGATTCAATAGTCTACATTTTCTTATGCTTCTTACGACCGCTAGGAGTAGCCTCAGGTGGAAGAGGAGGTTTATTTTTCATTCTATGTGAATGAAAAGATAAAGGGTTTTTCTATTCCACGTCGGATCAATAAATTTTAACAATTAACACAAAAAATAAATCAAAGAGGGTAAACTAGGCATAAATGTTTACCAAACAAATGTGAACATATACAACCTTGGAGAACCAAGGATTTACGTACAAGTAGGAAATCTCCCTGAATGTTATGTTTGGTGTATCATAGTGTACAAGGCAGTAGACTTAGTTACCTATGGCGAGGATAGCAACCTATGACGAACTTCCAAAATATATTTGACGATACATGGAAGTGTAGTCTGTGTTAGTGTTGCCTATGTGTAATCGTATGATGAGAGCGCTCCCATATACTTTTCATGTATGGAGCGTCATCCAATATACCCAAAGGTACATGGAGAACGTCTAGTACACTTATGTATGTGGAACAAGATATCTCCCCCAAGAATGAAAAATTGGCAAAAAATGACAAATCCTATGTTTATAGATGTCAGAACATGTCTCTAGATAGACCTCTAGATGTTTGTTAATTTTACAAATGCTCCTTAGGTTAATTCAATAATTTTTAAAGTTTATCTTGAGTTAAGTTTCATTTTTCAATGAAAATCTATATATGGCAGGGAAGAGAACAAAGAATATGAAGCATGCAAGATTGTTAAGCAATTACCCTAATGCAATTGTTTCTAATTACAGTTACACTCATAAAACCTAAGATACAATGCATGATGCATAAGATTTTTCTTTTCAATTGCTCTTATTTTTTAGATGAAAACTAAGATATTTGCTTAATTCAATATAATGACTAAAAGACCAATTTCTTCAAGCAACCCAATGATCAATAAATCAGTTTGCTAATGACCTAATGACAAGAACAAATAAAAATCTAAACAAAATATCATCAAAGGTACTCAAAACCAAAATAAAACAAGATAAAGGCTTCTGAGAGACCTAAACACACTCAGGGACAGAAGGAGGACCAACTGGAACCAATTTAATCAGAGAGAAAAGCATGAAAATGATTTTTTTTTGCATGAAACAAGGGTCAGTGCAGGTGCATATAGGTTGTCAGTGCTTTGCAACACAGGTACAGAGAAGGCTAGGGTACTCTGCAACAATTTGTCAATAGTCCAGGGGGTGCACTGATTAAGGGAAAGCCAATTTATGACACAAAAAATCAAATGTAGATCAATGAAGGTCTTCCTAGGGTCAATTCAAATTGAGTGAGGCATTGAAGGTCTATTTAGGAGGTGTAACAAGGGATAAAGTCAAGGAACCACTAAGGGAATGAATCAGTCCCCAATATGGTCACCAATTTTTTATATAGAATCTACGACTATGGACAAAACAATCTTCCCTAGACCTAGTTGCCTGGTCTAGAACAACAAAAAGCAAAGACTATAAAGTTCTCCTTAGAGAAATTAGAGAATGGAAAGATGCTTTGTATCTGTCACAAGTTATTCTCTCCTCTTGGTTTGTAAGCTCCAACTGTAGCTTTGATCGCTATAATTAGAACCTGCACAAACAATCAACACGAGCCAAATATCTACAACATCTATGTAGAATTATCCAATCACTCTATTCAATGGATCAATATAAAATTGAAATATATGAATGTAAACATAACATAACACATATAGGAAAATGATATAATTTTTGTATTAATATGAAAGGGAGAGATTTTACAAACAAAAGTGGAAGTTAATCTTGTAGAGATCTCCCCAAGATGTCATGTCCTTCCTCGTCACAAGGCACACCTCAATGTCACCCTAATTCTTGGAAATGGTAACTCTCTTATGATTAAAGTAGCAACAAAAGGGTATGATTATTCTCCAAGAGAAATCTCTGGCTTGTGGATGGTAGTAAATATATAGGAGAGCATGGTAGTTTAGGAATTCCTACCCATTTACCAATCTAGGCTTGAGATAAACTCTTGATGGGAGGATGAGCTCAAGGCATAAGTGGTGAAATTCCAAGATAGGATGAGATAGGATTCAAAGTTCTTATCCAAGGTAAATGGTTGTAACAACTCTTGGAAACTTCTAGAAAAGGAATCTTTGGAATTATTTTTCTTTTTCTCGAATTTCTAGAATCAGTGCACCCCTAATAAGGGACAACTTACTGCTAATTAGAGTAGGTGCAGAATTGAGCAACTTGTTGTTGAACGTAGGTCCCTAAAAGGCCATGGTGCGTTGGGTCTTAAAAGCACTTAAATGAAGCAACCAAGGTCAGAAACTCATGGATTTGGGAGATTCATGCTTAGGGCTTTGTGTAGGGATGATGACAAGGTGTTCATGGATGTTGATTGATCTAGTTTGTAGGCCTATTGACCAAATGCGACAAAATGGCCTATAAGACACTCTGAGGTAATCTAGCTACAGAGAATGATTTGGCATGACAAACGCATTAGGGAGAGGAATTTTCAAGAAGGTGATTGGGCCCTGCTGTATGATTCTAGATTCAAGGAATTTAAAGGAAAATTAATGACAAGGTGGTTGGGCCCCTATCTGGTGGAAAGATGTCATGATAATGGGTTTGTCCAAATTAGAAAAATTGATGAGGACGGTATTCCCTTTCTTGTGAATGGTTACAGGTTGAAGTTGTACAAAAGACCTATGTCCAAAGAAGAGTTTATTAGTTCAATTAGCAAGGAGTTGAATGTGATTGGGAGGAAACAACCCTCAGTTCACCAAGCTTATGAAAACAAAAAAAATGGGGAAAAAGAAGGTCCTATATGAAAGCGTCCATGAGGCATCTAAGGGCAATTCTTGGGTTGAAAACATCTGTGTGGCAACCTAAGAGAAAAAAAAAAAATGAAATGAAATAAAAATATCCCCAGGTGAAAACCTCCTCTGAGGCGCCTAGGGAAGACATGCAGGTTTGAAGACTCTCTACCCGTGGATGGTGAACTATTCGATCAAGGCATATGGAATTGGGAAACCTTGTTTACAAAAAGATATAATACGAAAACATGGAAGGAAAGGCGAGGTAAACTAGGAAACAAAAAGGATCAGTCGTTTCTATGAACGAGTTCTTAGATCACGTGCTTCCATTAGCTGCGCGACATCGGCTATCATTCTGAAACTGACAAGTGAGCGAAGTGCAAATAAAGATGGATGGCTGCTACATTGTTTACAGTCGAATCGAATTTAGACTTCTTTAGCCCTATTCTTTAATTTTGGAATTCCTTGGTTCAGATTCTTTCGTCCGATTTTTTAATTTTTAGATTCTTTAGTTAAAATTGACCAAATTTAATAGATATAATCCAAAAGAGGACCAGAGCTTCATCTTGGCATCCTCATATCGTGAAATGGACAAGGACACACGCCGGAGAGAAAAGTGTATAAATATTAGGCATCGGCAGGACACCGACAAGCTACGAATTAAGGGCTAGCGGAATTTCTAATAAAATAATATCCGATGCAATTTCTAATATTTATAAAAACCATAGGGAAAAGGGGTTAAAAAAAATATTTAATTTTTTATGGTTAGTTTTTTATTCATTTATTTCTAAAAAATTATAGTAAAATGTAATTAAATTTATATGCATGGTTACAAATATATTAAACTAAAATTTTTAATAAATTTAATTTATATGTTTAATTAAAAAATGTTATTATCTATATTATTATGAAAAATATTTTTTAATATTAATGATAATAATGATTAGTGTTGATTGAGATATAATGGCTCTGTAGACATTGAAAAGGTAAATATTACTTAGATTTTTTTATAATCTTTTTTGTGCTAAAAAGTAGTAAGAAAAGTGTTTCAATAATAACATAGTTCTAGGAGTGGTATCAGGGGTAGGGATTCTCATTAATCCCAAGGGAGCAATTGAAGTCAGATATGCCTGTAGAGTTGGAAGCAGATCCAATAATCAAGCTAAAATGTATGAGCTTTTGCAAGGATTGCTAATTGCTAGAGATAGGAGTGTGGACAAAATTATCATCTTAGGAGACTCTATGGTTACGATCCAATACATTGTAAAATGAGTAGGCCCAAAGGACAACCATCTTGCTCAGACCTTAATTAGAATAAAATCTCTAATGGATAGCTTTAGTGATAAGGACCTCTTCGATATTCTTCGAAATAAAAATCTAGAGGCGAATAGGATGACAAATGTTGTTTGCTCCCTGCTAGAGTCAGAATTGGAGATTAATGGACCCAAAAGGAGATGTATTATCCCCAAAGGATATCACTATGTTATCACAAATCAATCATATCACAATTACATTAAGGAATAAGAGGATCATGGCATTTAAAACCTTGGAGTGTGGGATCATTATAATTATGAATGGCTTGAGGATTGATCATTAGGGGACTTTTAACGTCTAAAATGAGTCTTCTAAGAAAAATGTACAACCAAAATAAACTTTATAAGAACCAATGGGATTCAATGATTATGTCAACCATGGGGGATGAGTCACCATTTTTGGAGTAAAAAGTAAAAATAATAAAATAATAAAACTACTTTTTTGACTTGTATTTTTAACTTATCTCCCTAAGGTTTTACTAAAATTTCAAGTAGGAGAACTCGTTGGATGTAAAATTTAATTCCTTATCCAAGGAGTACCCATGTTGCATACTTTCGATGGACACTACTACACGAAAAATGAGAAATACATGAAAAATGTGATTGCAATAACGTTTTTCATGTATTTCTAATTTTTTTGTGTAGTAGGGCCCATAAAAATATGAAACATGGGTACTCCTTGGATGAGGAACCAAATTTTTCATCCAACAAGTGTTTCTTCTAAAAAAATGAGTAAACTCATAGGGAGATAAGTTGAAAGTACGAGTTGAAAATTTAGTTTTCTTTCTTTCTTTTTTTCCCTTTAAAAGGTGAGTTGAAAGGAAAAGAATCAGACAAAGGAGCCTGAAATGAAGTATGAGGAGAAGGAAAAGGATGGGCTTGATAAAAATGAGTCCTTACTTGAATAGGAGAGGAGGGTTAATGCTCTTCCTATGAAATCTCTTCGATACTCACAAGACCAGAGGTAAGTGGTTCATCGTCAAGTCTAAGATATATAGTTTGGGGTTCTATCTAAGACAGAGGAAGAGAATAAGAAGGTCTTGAAGTAATAGGTGTAGATGGTTGAGGTACCTCGGGTTGAGTTGTCTCTGATTTAGTAAAGTTAGGTTCAATGACTTCAGGTAATGAGATCTCATTTGCTTCAATTTTGACTGTGTCAGATTCACCAGCCAATGGAGAAGTAGTATCTGGCTCCATACTCATAGGAAAAGACAATTATGGAGGATCTATCTCATATGGATGACCAAAGTAATAGCCCTTGAAGTAATAGATTCAATAGTCTGCTTTTTCTTATGCTTCTTACGATGGCTAGGAGTAGCCTCAGGTGGAAGAGGAGGCTTATTTTTCATTCTATGTGAATGATAGGATAAATGGTTTTTCTATTCCACGTCGGATCAATAAATTTTAACAATTAACACAAAAAATAAATCAAAGAGGGTAAACTAGGCATAAATGTTTACCAAACAAATATGAACATATACAACCTTGGAGAACCAAGGATTTACATACAAGTAGGAAATCTCCCTGAATGCTATGTTTGGTGTATCATAGTGTACAAGGCAGTAGACTCAGTTACCTATGGCGAGGATAGCAACCTATGGCGGACTTCCAAAATATACTTGACGATACATGGAAGTGTAGTCTGTGTTAGTGTTGCCTATGTGTAATCGTATGATGAGAGCGTTCCCATATAATTTTCATGCATGGAGCGTCATCCAATATACCTGAAGGTACATGGAGAACGTCTGATACACTTATGTATGTGGAACAAGATATCTCCCCCAGAATGAAAAATTGGAAAAAAATGACAACTCCTATGTTTATAGACGTCAGAACATGTCTCTAGATAGACCTCTAGATGTTTTTGTTAATGTTACAAATGCTCCTTAGGTTGATTCAATAATTTTTAAAGTTTATCTTGAGTTAAGTTTCATTTTTCAATGAAAACCTATATATGGGAGGGAAGAGAACAAAGAATATGAAGCATACAAGATTGTTAAGCAATTACCCTAATGCAATTGTTTCTAATTACACTTACACTCAGAAAACCTAAGATGCAATGCGTGATGCATAAGATTTTTCTTTTCAATTCCACTTATTTTTCAGGTAAAAACTAAGATATTTGCTTAATTCAATACAATGACTAAAAGACCAATTTCTTCAAGCAACCCAATGATCAATAAATCAGTTTGCGAATGACCTAATGACAAGAACAAATAAAAATCTAAAAAAAATATCATCAAAGGTACTCAAAACCAAAATAAAACAAGATAAAGGCTTCTGAGAGACCTAAACACACTCAGGGACAGAAGGAGGACCAACTGGAACCAATTTAATCAGAGAGAAAAGCATGAAAATGATTTTTTTTTGCATGAAACAGGGGTCAGTGCAAGTGCATATAGGTTGTCAGTGCTTTGCAACATAGGTACATAGAAGGCTAGGGTACTCTGTAACACTTTGTCAACAGTCCAGGGGGTGCACTGATTAAGGGAAAGCCAATTTATGACACAAAAAATCAAATGTAGCTCAATGAAAGGTCTTACTAGGGTCAATTCAAATTGAGTGAGGCACTGGAGGTCTAGTCAGGAGGTGTAACAAGGGATAAAGTCAAGGAACCCACTAAGGGAATGAATCAGTCCCCAATATGGTCACCAATTTGTTATATAGAATCTACAACTACAGACAAAAGAATCTTCCCTTGACCTAGTAGCCTGGTCTAGAACAATAAAAAGAAAAGACTATAAAGTTCTCCTTAGAGAAATTAGAGAATGGAAAGATGCTTACTTTGTATCTGTCACAAGTTATTCTCTCCTCTTGGTTTGTAAGCTCCAACTGTAGCTTTGATTGCTATAATCAGAACCTGCACAAACAATCAACATGAGCCAAATATCTACGACATCTATGTAGAATTATCCAATCACTCTATTCAATGGATCAATATAAAATTGAAATATATGAATGTAAACATAACATAACACATATACGAAAATTATATACTCTTTGTATTAATATGAAAGGGAGAGATTTTACAAACAAAAGTGGAAGTTAATCTTATAGAAATCTCCACAAGATGTCGTGTCCTTCCTCATCACAAGGCACACCTCAATGTCACCCTAATTCTTGGAAATGGTAACTCCCTTATGATCAAAGTAGCAGCAAAAGGGTATGATTATTCTCCAAGAGAAAACCTCTAGCTTGTGGATGGTAGTAAATATATAGGAGAGTATGGTAGTTTAGGAATTCCTACCCATTTACCAATCTAGGCTTGAGATACACTCTTGATGGGAGGATGAGCTCAAGGCATAAGAGGTGAAATATCCAAGATAGGATGAGATAGGATTCAAAGTTCTTATCCAAGGTAAATGGTTGTAACAACTCTTGGAAACTTCTAGAAAAGGAATATTTGTAATTATTTTTAATTTTCCCGAATTTCTAGAATCAGTGCACCCCCAGCAAGGGACAACTTACTGTTTTTTCCAAAGAAAAAAACGGTAACTTTTTATTAATAATATAATAAAAGAAGTTACACTAGATTAAACAAATAAGACAAGACTCAAGAGGCCAACCTGGGCACTATGAGCTTTACACTCTCAACGCAACGTTATAAGACTAACGTGCACAAAGGAGGAAAGAAAAGAGAAGAGAATAGAAACAGAAAAAGAGGGAAGAAAACGGATAGCCGAATCAAGATTTCCGCCCCTTTTTCTTTTCGACCTTGCGCCACTCTCCTTGAGTGGGCTCGATCGGAACAATGACCAAATGAGACTCGGTATTCTGCAATCCTGTTTCCTTGTCAGAATCTGATGTATCAGAATGATGTTGCCGTTTATTACCCCCCATGCTTTGGTCCGCGCCTGTCAGCTCAGCCTGATCGTGGTGGATCTCTGCCTGGTTTGAATGAAATTGTGGAGTCTTCTGATCTAATGTGTTTTCCTTCTGGTTCCCTGTTTCATCATTCTCTATAGTGATATCATCATCTTCTTCTTCTGTTTCTTCGACTTCTTTGTTCTAAGAGGCTTTCTTTTCAGCTGCATTCTTCTTCGCTATCTCATCAATGTTCTACCAACCCTTTGGCTTCCTTTGTTGTGGCTTGTTCTTGTTCTGGCTTTTGCATGCGTTGAGCAAATGACCTACTTGTTGACATCCCCTGCATCTGAATGCTGTATTCTCATAGTCCAGAGGTTGTTTCCATTGTGTGTTGTTGAAGGTTAAAATGATGCTTTCAGGTAGTCCTTGGCTAAGGTCTACCTCGACACATATCCTAGCAAAAGTAAAAATTCCTTTTATGTGTCTCTCTGGATCAACCTTTAGCATTCTTCCAAGGGTATTCCCTATAACTAATAGGGTCTTATAGTGCCAAAAATGTATTGGTAGATTATGCAATCTTACCCATACAGGCATCCTTGATACCACCATAGTATTGGGATCAAACTCCGGGAACCATGGGGTAATAAACAGTCCTGCATTGCCCCAGAACCATGGTCCTTCACTGAGAGTTTTTTCCTTTTCTTCTTCTGTGTGGAAATTTACTATAAAGAAACCCTTGGAGCATAGGTTGATTTGACAGTTTTTTGTCCAAGTCATGTGAATCCACTGGTACAACGCATCGGTTTTAGGCCAAAAACCATTAAATCTACAAATAACAACGTTTTTTATTAGATCTGAAAATATATATTTTACCTCTGGTAAATCCAGCGATATGGAGGGATTCTCTGGGGCTTGGTCCACGATATACTGCCTTGGAGGTGAATGGACAGCTGTAGTTTCTTTCCCTTTCGGAGAAGCTTTCCCTTTAGCTGCATCACGATAGGAGCCTGTAGATTTTGAAGTAGCACCCTTAGATCCGCCCCGCAATCTGTGATTGAGGACAATAGTTGAGTCCTTTGCAACCCTGTAATGCTGGAGTGAATGTTGATCCTGCATGCATTGCCCAGAAAAAATTAGTATTTGTAATGCAACTGGAACTCCCAGTTTGACTTGGATCTCTGATTTTAGCTCCATTACATTCATCCTGTCCTAGATCTGCATGCAAACGTGACTGCCTGCTGTTGATTTGATGAAGATTTGCATCAGATCCGCTCTGTCTGCTTTGGCCAAGTCCTGTTCTTCACATTTTTGTTCTGGATCTGGCAAAAACCCAGTTTGTTTTTGCCTGAATCGTTTCAGATCTGATAGATCCGCCTTTTTTCTCCAGTATTCTTCCAGATCTAGATTGCCGTTACCCGGAACGAGGTCCCTGCTGTGGGTATCTCTCATTAGCCTATCGTATTCTGCTGGCCCTCTGACAGAGAGAGGCAACATGAAGGGAAA
Source organism: Pinus taeda (assembly GCA_000404065.3). NCBI lineage: Eukaryota > Viridiplantae > Streptophyta > Pinopsida > Pinales > Pinaceae > Pinus > Pinus taeda. Next base: position 5,086 of record APFE030275830.1, on the reverse strand, counting down.
AGCCTGGATCTATCCCTTGGAACCTGACGCTTTCAGCTCTGCCTTTTATAAACGACCCAAGTCCATCATCTCGACTCCATATCCAGCCATTGGAGGGGGCGAAATTGCCATCCATGAACAGGGCGTTTGCGAAGAACACGCCATCACAAGCCCGCGGCCAGGAAGAGGGGACAAACCCCGGACTTAGATCTCTTTTGGACAGGGCTTGTAAGACCTTTTTAGCGAAAGTTACCACCCGAATCCGGAGATAAATCGCAGAGAAAGGGTGCCCATCCGTAAAACATCGGATCGATCTGCAACAGAAGACAAATTTTGGTTCTGCGGCGGCGGCGCTGAAGCATCGTCCTGAAACCCTAGGTCCGAGAGCAGCCTCCATCTTCATTTTTCGGCTGTGGGACAACTTACTGTTGATCAGAGTAGGTGAAAAATTGAGCAACTTGTTGTTGAACGTAGGTCCCTAAAGGGCCATGGTGCGTTGGGTCTTAAAAGCACTTAAATGAAGCAACCAAGGTCAGAAACTCAGGAATTTCAGAGATTCATGCTTAGGGCTTTGTGTAGCGATGATGACAAGGTGTTCATGGATGTTGATTGATCTAGTTTGTAGGCCTATTGACCAAATGTGACAGAATGGCCTATAAGACACTCTGAGGTAATCTAGCTACGGAGAATGATTTGGCATGAAAAACGCATTAGGGAGAGGAATTTTCAAGAAGGTGATTAGGCCCTGCTGTATGATTCTAGATTCAAGGAATTTAAAGGAACATTAATGACAAGGTGGTTGGGCCCCTATCTGGTGGAAAGATGTCATGATAATGGTTTTGTCCAAATTATAAAAATTGATGAGGATGGTATTCCCTTTCTTGTGAATGGTTACAAGTTGAAGTTGTACAAAATACCTATGTCCAGAGAAGAGTTTATTAGTTCAATTAGCAAGGAGTTGAATGTGAATGGGAGGAAACAACCCTCAGTCCACCAAGCTTATGAAAACAAAAAAAGGTGGAAAAGGAAGGTCCTATATGAAAGCCTCCATGAGGCATCTAAGGGAAATTCTTGGGTTGAAAACATCTGTGAGGCAACCTAAGAGCAAAAAAATAAAATGAAATGAAATGAAAATATCCCCAGGTGAAAACCTCCTTTGAGGCGCCTAGGGAAGACATGCAGGTTTGAAAAATCTCTATAGGCAGTCTACATGTCTCTAAAATAAAAAGATAAAAGGAAAAAAAAGACACACGGAGGAGTCCTTACATCAATTTTTCTAACATTTATTTTCAGAAGTCTAGACAGTGAAAGGGACAATGGCTATGGAACAAAGTAAACAACCCATTTCTCCATTTTTCCTATCCATACATTGAATTATGATCCTGATTCATCCAGTTCCCTACCTCTCTCCATGATCTAGAAAGAAATTAAAGCATATTTTGCCTCATTCTTGCAACGCTACAAAACAGTCTTGGATTGCTACAAGAATATCCTGAATTGCTACAAGAGCAACCTGAAATGCTACAAGAGGGAGATCAACTTGGAAAAGGGTCCAAAAGGTCATACTTTTCCTTGGTAAATGTTGGGATAGGTCCACCCACATTCCTTCATTGTCAAGAATCCACTTCTGCACATACATAAAAAAACATGAAAAAAGGACTTTGCCTTCACCTTTTTCTTTTTCACCGTTTTCATCCCCTTCTAAAGCTTTTGCTCCCTGTCCCTAGACCCACTATGATTTATCCTAATCCCTGAATGAAATATGAGGTCTTGAGGAGGAACTGAGTGACTACTACAGGAGGGAGATCAGTCTTGTAGCATCTTGCACAAAGCCAACAAGACCATAGGCCAAAACAAATTGCAGCTCCAAAATGAAGATTTGGCCACCCTGAAGCATAAAAATTCCATTTGCAAGGTCTAGAGAAGTCACACCATCCCCAAGGAGAAGTTTTAACATCATCGATCCACTCCAACAACATTAGATCGAACACTAAAAAGAAGCTTGCTTGGAAGAAAAATTTCATCAGTTGACTATATTATTATGTTGTGAAGACCTGTGCATAAGCAAACAAAGAAAGTTAGGACCTCCAGGGGTCAATTTATTATCATCAACTTAGCCGAAAATTACATGCACCTTCAACAATTCAACATCATAGGCAAGCTAAGGTATGACACCCCCCACCTCTTCCCTATGCACATCATTGTAAAAAAATGTGTATAATGATAAAGAATGGAGTTTTTATGGGCTAGAGGTGGCTAGTAAACTCAACCATCTTCAATTAGTAAACTAGAGTTCACTCAGCCACACATTTAACGCGAAAAAGTCAAACTGAGGGTGTGATAATTACGAGGAGTTGAGACAATGTCTAAAAGAGTAAATTCGTGCAAGAGCCAAGTAACCAAAGCACTCCAAACCATTACCACAAAAGGGAATAAAAGTACAAAGCTCTATTTCACTTGCACAATTGCTCATTCCAAGAAAACAATTGGAGAGACCCACCAAGGTATCGTAGGATGAGATAGATGCTACTAGAGTCTACCTAGGGTGAAATTTAATTGCTAGAGGTTAGGTTTGTAGGTGCTACATGTTGAAAATAGTAACAAGAAAGGTTAAAAATAACATCAAGAAATTATAATTTAATTTGTCCTTGAATTAAATTGAGAATTATTTTGCAATTATCTTCTCATGGAAACTTGTAATAGTTAAACTAAGTTAATTTGACTTAGTTAACTTAGGAATTTCGAGTTGGAAGTCTATCTAGAGTCATGTAAGTGTGATCTTGTTAGGTATGGAGCATGATTGTTTAGAGGTATTTGTTTTAGATGGATGTATACCCAAGGAAGTTTGTACACCCCTCCACGCGGGGGGGGTGCGGGGGGGACTTGTCCCCTAGCGGGGGTTCGAGGGGGCCGATCCCCCCCAGCTGGGGGGTCCGATTTCGGGGGCAGTGCCCTCGAAGCTAAAAACAAATGTAAAATTTCCTTGTAAAAATATAGTAATTTCTAGTCAATCTGGGCCGTTCATTAGGTGGATGATCTGATAGTAGAACTTATGTTTAGTTTAGGGTTTTTTGCCCTAGAAGGCAACCCCTCTCTTTGTATGAGGGCATTGTATTGAGTTTGTGTAATATACGTGTATTCGCCAAGTGAGAAGTAGAGAGGTGAGAATGTGAGAGAAAACAGAGGATATTACAACGGATCTGCTGTAGGTTGTGTCTCTTCATTTAGCTGGATAATAGAAAGGAAGGACTGGCTATTCGGGGTGGATGTAGCGCAAACTGGGTGAACCACGTATATCTGTGTCTCTCTTGTTTTATGCGTTTTCTATGTTAGTATTTCTGCAATATTTTATGTGTTCCATTGCTCCATAATATATAATTTTCTAACAACTGGTATTAGAGCCGAAGGTCTATTTGGCTGATAAACTTGCAGGAAAGAAGGGTTCCTTGTTTGAGTGGGAGCAATGGCAGAAGATGGTAAGTTTAGGGTCGAGAAATTTAACGACCAAAACTTCTTGTTGTGGAAGATGCAGATGGAATATTATCTGTATCAGAAATATCTGTACCTACCATTGGGCGGAAAAACAAAGATGCTGACGAGTATGATAGATGAAGAATGGAACCTTCTCAATAGAAAGGCACTTAGAATAGTACGGTTGTGCCTCACAGCATTTGTCGCCTTCAACATTTCGAAGGAAACAACGACAGAGGGTTTGATTAAGGCGTTAGAGAAACTATATGAAAAACCCTCAGCCTCAAACAAGGTATTTTTTATGAAATAGTTATTTAATATGAAGATGTCGGAAGGTGGATCTGTTGTAGACCATTTAAATGATTTTAATACTTTTACAAGTCAGTTATGTTATGTAGGGGTAAACTTTGACGATGAAGTTAGAGCTCTGTTATTCTTGTGCTTATTATCAAAAAGTTGGAATGGTTTAATAATGGTCATTAGTAACTTTGTTTCTGGATCTAGTACTTTAAATTTTGATGATGTTGTTGGTGCTATCCTTAGTGAGGAAATGTGACGGAAAAGCTCCGGTGAGACATCAAGTAATGATTTGAGCGCAAAGTCTAGGGGAAGAAAAATGGAAAGAGGAAAGAGCTCAGGATATTGCAGTAAATCAAGGAAAGGCAAATCCAAGTCCAGATCAGGGATAGTGTGCTGGAAATGTGGAAAGAAAGGACACCTAAAGAAAGACTGTAGTTCTTGGAAGGGAAAAGAAGGAGACGCACAACAAGAAAACAATCATGAAGAAAATGTGACAGGTGAGGTGTTACAAGATGCTTTGATTCTTTCATTCGAAAATATTACTAATTCCCGGGTGGTAGATTCAGGGGCATGATTCCATGCCACACTTGATAAGAAATACTTTCATGACTATGTTCAAGGATATTTTGGACAAGTTCGTTTAGGTGATGATAAACCCTGTAAAATTGTTGGAATGGGTAAGGTTCTTGTAAAACAGTAGAATGGAAACCAATGGCTACTAAAGGAGGTAAGGCATGTTCCAGATCTAAAGAAAGATCTGATTTCAACAGGGCAGTTAGGCGGTGAAGGTTGTGTGACAACTTTCACAGATAAAGCTTGGAAGGTCACCAAAGGAGCCCTGGTAATAGCAAAAGGCGAAAAGGTTGGTACATTGTATTTATGCAATGGTATTTCTAACTCTGTTAATGCTTTAACTTCCAAAGGAACAGATGCAGCATTATGGCATCATAGGCTTGGACACATGAGTGAAAAAGGGATGAAGATTCTTCACTCAAGGAATTTGTTGCCGGGTTTGAAGAATGTTGATTTGGACTTCTGTGAGAATTGCATTTATGGAAAACAGAAGAGAGTCAGATTTCTCTGAGTTGGGAAAGAAAAGAAGAATAAAAAATTGGAGCTTGTGCATACAGATGTATGGGGACCTGCTCAGGTATCATCTCTCGGTGGCTCTCGTTATTATGTTACTTTTATTGATGATGCGACTAGAAAAACTTGGATTTATTGTATTAAGAATAAATCTGATGTATTTGATACTTTTAAGAAATGGAAAGCTTTGGTTGAGATTGAGACAGGAAAGAAATTGAAGTGTCTTAGATCAGACAATGGGGGTGAATAT
>APFE030275815.1:38990-77498 GCA_000404065.3 Pinus taeda | reverse complement strand
AACTACCTTTCTTTATAACATGAAGATGGTTTCTTTATAAGTTTTTGTCCATATACTGCTGTGTTCTTTGGAATTGGTTGTTTTGCAAGAAAAAGGAGCAAAAGGAACTTGAAGAAGGGTTTGGACCCTAAAGGACCTTCTCAAATGTAGGACCTAAGGTACGCCCCCTCTTATTATAGAATTTTCATATAATAGCATAATGGTTGTGTGAACGTGTGTTTCTCTGTATAGACAACTTTCAGTCTGCTAGGGTTTCAACCCAAAAGCCCTAGGGGAACATTTCCCTCAACACCCACCCCCTGATCACTTAGATGAGTGCTCAATTTATAGGCCAAAGGAGGACATTTTATCATAAATGTGGGTATTGAATGGCCTTCCATACTTATAGTTAGTTTCCATGGAGGAAGGGTTGAGAGGATAAGAGGTAACTTAGCTCATTCCTCATCCATTTTCAAGCTCATAGGAGATGATAAGTGTGGGAATATTCTAGATGACTCCAGAGGATAAGAATATTCCTAGAATCCTATGTGAATTTCACTCAATCTCGCCCAACGAAGGTCAAAGTGGGCCTAGGTGCTTCACAGAGCACCCTAACATGGGCCTACCTGCACTGAAGCACACTTACCCCTATAGAATGCTGCATTGGTCCCTCAAGGAGGCAATTCTAGAGGGTTTTAGGCCAAAGAACTCTCAGGGAAAGAGGAATTCAATGAGGTGACTTGTCTAGGGCATGTCGAAACTGAATTAGGGTTTGATGAGCCCTAATGGTACTGATCTGAATGATGGGAGTGATGTGCCTAAATGGATCTGTAATAGCTAGGTGACAACAAAAGCTATCCCATCAAAAGAATTGGATCAACATCAATTGCGTTGGATGGTGGAGGTAACGTTCATCTCAACAACATATTATATGTTCCAGGTTTGTACAAAAATATAAATTCAGTTTCATCTCTAGAAGAAAAGGGGGATAGAGTTGCTTTTATTGATGGAAAATTAGTAGTTTGGGCCAAAGATTCAAGCATTAAAAAAGCTAGAGTCATTGGAGTTAGAGAAGTTAGACTATACAGACTCTCATCTCCTCAAAATCAAGCACTTGTCCACATTGAGATAAGCCCATGTGAATTATGGCATAGAAGATTGGGCCATCTTCATTTAAAAATTATGCTAACCCTAAATTCCGTTGTAAATGGAATTCCAAATCTGAAAGAAGAGCATGAAGGAGTCTGCAAAGGATGTGCCCTGGGAAAGAGTACAAAGAAACCATTTGCTAACAACACATCTAGAGCCCAAGAGATTCCAGATCTCATTCACTTTGATGTATGTGTTCCTATGTCCAAATCTCTTGGACGTCATATATACTATGTTACATTCATCGATGATCATTCAAGAAAAACTTGGGTTTATCTACTTAAGAGAAAGGATGAAGTTTTCACAAAATTTCAAGAATTTAAGACAGAGGTAGAAAATATTACAGAAAGAAAGATAAAGATCCTGAGATTAGATAATGGAGGTGAATACACTTCCAAAGAACATATATATTTCTATAAAGAGGCTAGTATTAAGAGGGAGCTCATTGTTCCCTATAACCTTGAACAAAATGGAGTAGCCGAACGAAAGAATAAAGCTATAGAAGAAAGTGTCAAGGCTATGCTCCATGATCAGGATTTACCAAAATTCTTGTGGGGAGAAGCAAAAAAAATTACAGTATATATTCAAAATAGAACTCCTCATAGGTCTCTTGGCAATATAACTCATGAAGAAGCCTTTATTAGAAATAAACCTAATATTGATCATCTCCGGATATTTGGATGTCCAGTATATATCCACATTCCCAAGGACAAAAGGAAGAAGCTAGATCCTATAAGCAAGAAGGGAATCTTTGCTAGATATAACAACTCTTCCAAAGCCTACATAATCTACACAAAGGAAGGACACCAAATAGAAGTAAGAAGAGATGCATTTTTTTATGAAAGCATTGCCTTCAAGAAATCTGAGGATCTCCCACTTGATTTTGATGAAGAGGATCTCTTTATGTTTAAAGAGGAAGCATCTAATGAAGAAGAAATCTCTCACCATGAAGAAGAAGGTCCCATTGAACCTATCACTATCCCTGAAGGAAAGAAAAGACCTTACTAGTTAACATCCACTCTTCAAGAAGTAGAAGGTTACATGGAAAACCAAATCTTCAGGGAGAGTAAGAAACCAAAAAGATACTCAGGATATGCAGCATACACATCAAAGATCATTGAAGAAGAATAATCTACCTTTGAAGAAGCATCCAAACACCAAGAATGGAAATATGCAATGAATTAGGAGTACCAATCTATCATGAAGAATGGAGTTTTGGAAATTGTCCCAAGACCAGATAACAATTCAATGGTAACCTCAAAATGGTTATATAAAATCAAGCACGCTATCAATGGAAGCATTGAAAAACTCAAGGAAAGATTTGTGGCTTGAGGCTTCTCTGAGGAAGAAGGCATTGACTATGAAGAAACCTTTGCTCCCACAACAAGGTACACCACAACCCAATCTCTGATATCTCTAACAACATCCATGAAATGGAAGGTACATCAAATGGATGCCAAAACAACATTTTTGAATGGCACCATATATGAAGAAGTCTACATCGAACAACCATTAGGATATCAAGTAAAGGAAAGGGAGACTCGCGTTTGCAAATTAAATAAGGCACTCTATGTTCTCAAGCAAGCTCCTAGGGCATAGTATGCCAGAGTGGATGCATACTTGCAAATATTGGGTTTCAAGAAAAGTACAACTGGTCCAAACCTTTACATCAAAATAGAAAATGATGAACCTGTCATCATACTTCTATATGTGGATGATATTCAATCACTGGGATCAAAGAAATAATTCAAAAATGTAAGAAGTCGCTGACAACAGAATTTGACATGAAGGATTTAGAACTCATGCACTACTATTTGGGTCTATAAGGGCAAGAGCCAAATGAAATCTACCTGGGACAAGGGAATTATGTTATCAAATTACTAAAGAAATTTGATATGATGGAGTGCAAACCTATGATTACTATGATGATCACAAACTTGAAGATGTTAAAAAACTCTGAATCCAATCCACTAAATCCTATCAAGTATAGACAACTAGTAGGATCTCTGATGTATCTAGTAAATACTCGACCATATATATGTTTTTCAGTAAAAATTCTCGATCAATTTCAAATAGAACCAAGACGTGATCACTGGATAGCTGCAAAACACATATTAAGATATCTACTAGGAACCATCAACTACTACCTGAAATATGAAAAGGGAATAAGTGTAAATCTAGAAGGATTTACTAATTTTGATTAGGGAGGAAGTGAGAAGGATGGAAGAAGCACTACATGAGGATGTTATAACCTAGGATCCTCTACGGTCTCTTGGATGAGAAAAAATCAAGATACAGTGGCCTTAAGTAGTGCTGAAGCCGAGTACATTGTAGCTTGTGAAGTAAGCATGGAAGAATTCTGGTTGAGAAAGATGCTATCTGATTTTTTTGTAGGACCATTGGATCCTATCACCATACATTCTGATAATACCAACTATATAAGACTAACTAAAGACCCAGTATTTCATGGGAAAATAAAGCACATAAACAACAAATACCAATACATTCGAAAGTTGGTAAAGGATGGTGTTCTAAAGCTAGAGTATATCCCCATCAATGATCAAACTGCAGACATTTTGATGAAATCCCTACCCAATAAAAAGCTTATGTATTTCAAAAATAAGCTTGGTTTGGTTGACATATCTTCCCTAGTTGAGAGGGAGAGATAGACACATCGTCCTTGTCTTCATTTTGAATAAATCATGGAGGATTGAGTAATCATCTAGCATCTAATGCTCTTTGAGGATGAGTAGGACATCCAAGATAAGAGTAGGCAAGAGGATTGATAGTCTTTGAGGGCTGGGGACCCAATATATCAATAGTCCTTGAAGTTCATACTGAGTGAACACTCAGGTGGGTATGTACCTTGAGAGATAATGATTAAGGTGTCTATCATCATTGGTCTCACCAACATTGTGCTCTGATCTATTAGAAGAGATAGATATATTAGTCAAGGCCTTGCTATATGAAAATGTTGGTGATCATGATGCTATATAGATGGATTACTAGTCTGACTCTTCTTATGAGTTCTCTTTAGTAATGAATAAATTTGTACCCTTTAATGAATACCTCCCTAGTTAAGAGGGAGTGTTGAAGAAAACATAACTAGGTTTGTTTTCATTATGACATGTAAAATATAATATTATCACAAGAGACATTTATTGTTCCTTGCATCATGGGTTTCATGAGAAATATGTATTTACAATAGGAAAAATACATCTTCTTGATGTCTTTAGAATTTGGTGTCTTAAACATAGGTATTATTATAGTCATGTCAAAGGATTTATGCTTCAATAAAACTAGTGTCACTATCCCTTGCAAGTCGGCTAAATGAAAAACATAGTGATCTCCTTGATATGTTGGCCTGACTTATGGCTTACATGTTGGCCTAATGGATGTCAACTATCAACTATATGTGTAAAGCATGGAGTGACATTTCAAGGACAACACTTCAGATGATTTCGGAAGAGGAAAAGTGAAGGTGAAGTACACAGAACTGCAATCTCTTGGTGAAGAAGCATACACTTTTTCTTAGTGAAGTATACACAGAACCACAGTCTCTTGTTGAAGAAGCATTCATTGTCTCTTGGTGAAGTCTACATAGAACTACAATCCCTCAGTTAGGCATCCACAGTTTCTCGGTGAGATATATATATTCTCTCAGTGAAGTCTACACATAACTAAAGTCTCTCGGTTAGGCATCCACAGTCTCTCGGTGAGGCATACATATTCTCTTAGTGAACTCTACATAGAACCACAGTTACTTGGTGAAATATGGATACAAGTCTGTCTCATGATAAAGTATTCCTTTCAGTGAAGTTCAGATGATCTAGCTAAGAAGCAATGGATGGTGATAAAAAGGCGAATGTATAAGGAGGCCGAAGTCAGAGAGAGTACAATATCATAAAGACAAGAAGACTGTGAAACAAATACTGTATAGTGCAAGGGATAGTGACAAGTGTATTGAAGGTAATCCTTAGTCAAATGTTTTGTCAAGGGTCTTGGTATTCATTTACTAAACATCTATAAGAAGATATTCAAGGGTTTTACTCTCAAGAGGATAGGTTTTTCCCTAGCTTGGAGCCAACATACTGTGCACTTGTTCTATTATTGATATTATATTTTGATAACTATTTGATGAAATAACTAACATAATGAAGATAATCATAGTAAAGAATAAATACAACACAAACGTTATCAATAAGTTAGAATCTCTAAGTCATAATTTTCCCTAGATTCTTCAACACTAGGCACACCAAACCTTGTGAAAAGTTCTTTATAAATAAATTTCACTACTACCTGTTCATTATCCCAGGATAATGTCTTGGCCTCAACCCATTTCATGACATAGTTGGTGCATGCAAGAATATATTTCTTCTTCCTTAACATTGGTGTGGCCAGGCCTACAAAATCGAAGGCCCACTTCTTGAATGGTTTGATCCACACTTGCGAATGTAAAGGAATTTTCTTTTCTTGCACTAACCTCCCCATCCTCTAAAAAATGTATCACAGTTGCATGTATTTCTTTGCATCTTTAAATAGTATGGGCCAATAATATCTAGACTGCATTATCTTTTGGGCTGCTTACTTTTCAGAAAAATGACCTCCACAAGGCTCGTTATGAAAATCCTTCAGAATTTCAGGCATTTCATCCTACTAAACACACTTGTGAATGATAAGATCCACTCCCATGTGGAATATGCCACCATTAATATAGGAATACAAGGCACTTATTCTTATAATCCAGCGCTATTCATGAACTAGTAGCGGCTGAAGAAATTTTCTTGTTGCTAAATAATTCGCAATGCATGCAAGCCAAGGCAAGTGAGTAGACGCTACAAACAACGATTAATCCTACAAGAATATCAATATTTTCATTCTATAACCTAGGAAATAAATCAACAACCAGATTGTCTTTACCAGGCTGGTCCATAATTGTGACATTGAATTCCTAAAATAACAAAAGACATCTAGTGATATGTCTGTTAGTTACCAATTTATTCATTAAGTATCAGATAGATGCATGGTCAATGTGAATGAAGACCTTGTAACCCATAATATAGTTCCTAAACTTATTTATGGAATGCACCACTACTAAGAATTCCTTTTCTATCATATAATTTAGCTCATCGGATGTTAGATCTTACTAGTATAATACATGACATAATAACTTTGCTCTTCTTTATGCTCAAGGACAACCCCCGGAGCTGTGTCTGATGCATCCATGGAAATATGAAATGGGAGGGACCAATTGGGTCACCTCAAAATAGGTGAAAAAAAAGGTTTTTCCTTTAAGGTCTCAAAAGAACACTGACAACGATTATCCCACATAAAAAGCAACACATTTATATAGTAACTAGATAGCTGCAAAACACATTAAGATATCTACTAGGAACCATCCACTACTACCTAAAATATGAAAAGGGAAGAAGTGTAAATCTAGAAGGATTTACTAATTCTGACTAGGAGGAAGCGAGAAGGATGGAAGAAGCACTACAAGAGGATGTTTTAACCTAGGATCCTCTATGGCCTCTTGGATGAGAAAAAATCAAGATATAGTGACCTTAAGTAGTGCTGAAGCCGAGTACATTGCAGCTTGTGAAGTAAGCAGGGAAGAAGTCTGGTTGAGAAAGATGTTATCTGATTTTTTTGCAGGACCATTGGATTCTATCATCATACATTGTGATAATACCAGTTGTATAAAACTAACAGAAGACCCAATATTTCATGGGAAAACAAAGCACATAAACAACAAATACCAATACATTCAAAAGTTGGTACAAGATGGTGTTCTAAATCTAGAGTATATCCCCACCGATGATCAAATTGCAGACATTTTGATGAAGTCTCTGCCTAATAAAAAGCTTATGTATTTTAGAAGTAAGCTTGGCTTGGTTGGCATATCTTCCCTGGTTTAGAGGGAGAGGTAGACACATCATACTTGTCTTCATACTGAAGAAAGAATGGAGAATTGAGTAATCATTTGGCATCCGATGCTCTTTGAGGATGAGTAAGACATCCAAGATAAGAGTAGGCAAGAGCACCAATATTTTTTTAAGGATAGGGACCCAATATAACAATAGTCCTAGAAGGTCATACTAAGTGAACATCCAAGTGGGTATGTACCTTGAGAGATAATGATTAAGGTGTCTATCATCATTTGTCTCACCAACATTGTTCTTTGATCTATTAGAAGAGATAGAGTTGTTAGTCAAGGCCTTGCTATATGACAATGTTGGTGATCATGATGCTATACAGATGGATTACTAGTCTAACTCTTCTTATGAGATCTCTTTAGTAATGAACAACTGTGTACCCTTTAATGAATACCTCCCTAGTTAAGAGGGAGTGTTGAAGAAAACGTAACTAGGTTCGTTTTCATTATGACATGTAAAATATAATATTATCACAAGAGACATTTATTATTCCTTTCATCATGGGTTTCATGAGAAATATGTATTTACCATAGGAAAAATACATCTTCTTGATGTCTTTAGAATTTGGTGTCTTAAACATAAGTATTATTACAGTCATGTCAAAGGATTTATGCTTCAATAAAACTAGTGTCACTATCCCTTGCAAGTCGGGTAAATGAAAAACACGGTGATCTCCTTGATAAGTCGGCTTGATTTATGGCTCACATGTTGGCCTGATGGATGTCAACTATCAACTATATGTATAACGCTTGGAGTGACAATTCAAGGACAACACTTTAGATGATTTCAGAAGAAGAAAAGTGAAGGTGAAGTACACAAAACCACAATCTCTTGGTGAAGAAGCATACACTGTTTCTTGGTGAAGTATACATAGAACCACAGTCTCTTGGCAAAGAAGAATTCATTGTCTCTCGGTGAAGTCTACATAGAACTACAATCCCTTGATTAGGCATCCACAGTTTCTTGGTGAGATATATATATTCTCTCAATGAAGTCTACACATAACTAAAGTATCTCGGTTAGGCATCCACAGTCTCTTGGTGAGGCATACATATTCTCTCAATGAAGTCTACATAGAACCACAGTGACTTGGTGAAATATGGATACAAGTCTGTCTCATGATAAATTCTGCCTTTTGGTGAAGTTCAGATGATCTAGCTAAGAAGTAATGGATGGTGATAAAGAGGTGAATGTGAGGCCGAAGTCAGAGAGAGTACAATATCATAAAGACAAAAAGACTGTGAAACAAATACCGTATAGTGCAAGGGATAGTGACAAGTGTATTGAAGGTAATCCTTAGTCAAACGTTTTGTCAAGGGTCTTGGTATTCATTTACTAAACATCTATAAGAAGATATTCAAGGGTTTTAATCTCAAGAGGATAGGTTTTTCCCTAGCTTGGAGCCAACATATTGTGCACTTGTTCTACTTTTGATACTCTATTTTGATAACTGTTTGATGAAATAACTAACATAATGAAGATAATCATATTAAAAAAGAAATAAAACACAAACATTATCAATAAGTTAGAATCTCTAAGTCATAATTTTCCCCAGATTCTTAAACACTAGGCACACCAAACCTTGTGAAACTTCTTTATAAATAAAGTTCACTACTACCTGTTCATTATCCCAAGACAAAGTCTTGGCCTCAACCCATTTCATGACATAGTTGGTGTGCACAAGAATATATTTCTTCTTCCTTAACGTTGGTGTGGTCAGGCCTACAAAATCGAAGGCCCACTTCTTGAATGGTTTGATCAACACTTGAAAATGCAAAGGCATTTTTTTCTTGCACTAACCTCCCAATCCTCTAAAAAATGTATCACAGTTGCATGTATTTATTTGCATCTTGAAATAGTATGGGCCAAAAATATCTAGACTGCATTACCTTTTGGTTGTTTAATTTTCAGAAATGACCTCCACAAGGGTCGTTATGAAAATCCTTCAGAATTTCAGGCATTTCATCCTACTGAACACACTTTTGAATGATAAGATCCACTCCCATGTGGAATATGCCACCATTAATATAGGAATACAAGGCACTTATTCTTATAACCCCGCGCTATTCATGAACTAGTAGCGGCTGAAGAAATTTTCTTGTTGCTAAATAATTTATAATGCATGCAAACCAAGGCAAGTGAGTAGACACTACAAACAAAAATTAATCCTACAAGAATATTGATATTTTCATTCTATAACCTAGAAAATAAATCAACAACCAAATTGTCTTTAACAGGCTGGTCCACAATTGTGACATTGAATTCCTAAAATAACAAAATCCATCTAGTGATCTGTCTGTTAGTTACCAAATTATTCATCAAGTATCAGATAGATGCATGGTCAGTGTGAATGAAGACCTTGTAACCCATAAGATAATTCCTAAACTTATTTATGGAATGTACCACTACTAAGAATTCCTTTTCTGTCATTTAATTTAGCTCATCAGATGTTAGATCTTACTAGTATATTACATGACATAATAACACTGGTCTTCTTTATGCTCAAGGACAATCCCTGGAGCTGTGTCTGATGCATCCATGGAAATATGAAGGGGGAGGGACCAATTGGGTCCCCTCAAAATAGGTGCAAAAAAAGGTTTTTCCTTTAAGGTCTCAAAATCACATTGACAACGATTATCCCACATAAAAGAAACACATTTATATAGTAATTTAAGTAATGGGGTGGAAATTTTCATAGGATTCTCAATGAAGCATCTATAATATCCAACAAAACCAAGGAATCCTCTTACCTCTTTCTACATTTTACGAACGAATAATTGAGATAAAACTTTTATCATGTTTATAATCTACCTCAATTTCTATAGAAAAACCACATGACCAAGCAATAAACCCTTAGTTATTAGCATGCAACATTTTAAATGAATTAGGCAAACACATGCTTCCTGGCATTTAACCAACACTTTCTCGATATTTTTGAAATCTCCCTCAAATGAACCTCCATAAATAGTCAAATCATGTATATACCTCCACATAGTCATGAATAAGATATGAGAAAATTTGTAGTACCACTCTTTGAAAGGTGGAAGGGGCATTACATAGAAAAAAAGGAAGCCCTTAGTAGAAAAAAAATCCCCCAATGACAAGTAAACATAGTTTTTTCCTAGTTCTATCTAGTTGTATCCACTATACCCATCTAAGAATGAAAAATATTTCTTTCCTGCTAGGATATCTAAGACCTGGTTAATGAAAGGGAGAGTAGAATAATATTTCATGGTAGCTTTTTTTAGTTCCCATAAATACACACACACACACACCTTTTTTATGAAGGTTTAGGTAGTACAACTAGGGGGGAATCCATTTGCACTAAGATATTGGGCTAGATCGAATTAGCATCAAGAAGCTTTTGTAACTCTTCCTTAACCACTTCCTTGAGCACTAGATTCATATGCCTCTGGGGATGTGTTATAGACATGTTTTGGCACTACAACCCCAATCTTATATGTCAAACCAAGGGCTCTTTAACCCCTAAAAGTGTTGTTTCAAACCCTAAAGGATCATGGTCAACTGATTACATCATTCCCAAGAAGCTCCACCTAAAAAACCACTCAGAACTGGCCAAAACTAGACCATACTTACTGCACCACTATCAGGTGTAATGCATACTGACTCCTACACTAGCCAGGTGCGATGCATACTGAAGAGGCCTTCTGTGGGTCGTGATGAGTAAGAATGGACAAATGTCTAAGACAATTTGCTAAGTGGATGCTCATGGAATCTTCTAGAAACTTCTCTTGTGACACTTGCCTCTCTGAATTCACCCAGGGATGAATAAGAGATCCAAGAAATCTCCAAGTGGAACCAAGAAAAACAAGTGGAATGACACTAACCAAAAACCCAAAGATGACTCACACCCTTGTAGACATCTATAAATGGATCCCTCATCTAAGAGATCTAGAGGCTGGAATTTTGTAATTTGTAAGGAAGTGCTAATAGTTTGTCTTTGAGAAGGAACATTGTATTTTTGGGTGATCTTTCTTTTCATGAGGTTAAGAGGGCTTTGATGCTGGGAGGATGATGCTAGATCAGATAGCTAGGTTGTAATTCTCCCTTCTATTTTAATAAAGTTCTTTGAGTTTTCCTCCATACAATCGTGTATTTGTGAATGTTGTTATTTGTGAATGCCATTGTATGTTCATTGTATTTCTGATTCTGCAATGCTTATGATATAATAGATCAAGATGCTTTGATGGTGTTTTGTTACTTTGTGTCTACAGGTATTCTCTAAGCAGGATAAGTAGGAAAGGAGTTACAAGCTCTGTTGAGGGGGAGAGAGTTCAAGCAAGGAGTCAAGTGGAAGATTCAGGTTGCTTCCTTTGCCTCTCTCTTATCTATTATACATAGAGGAAATCCCAAATTGCTTTGATTGTTTGTTTCTAGGATAGCTGCCAATCCTAGAGGGCTAGCAGATCGAAAAAACACTAGTTTTATCGGAAACAAAATAGAGACTCCGTTGGGGAGAAAATAGTTTGTTTGTTTGTTGTTGTTGTTTGCTTTATAAACTATAGATGGTGCCTGAAGTTAGCCAGATAGCCTCCGAACTGCTCTTGCTCTGTAATTGCAAAGTAGATGAATGCTGCTTCAGTCAATCTCCAGTTTAGTTTATGAATTTGAACATCTGACTTACAAGCATTCTAGATGCCTTTTTGGTAGCTCAGTAACCTCCCAAGATCATACCTCTGTACTTTTCTCTTTAATGTCCATCATAGCTCATCTTAACTCACTGAAATCAGCTGTAAATTTGAGCCAAAACCCATCTCATTTGCGCTCCCTAGCCCATCGCACTGTCTGTCACTGTGAACCAGTATGCATCACACTTCCCAAGTGTAGCAGGTATGATACATCCCTATTTTTGTGAAGAATAGGTGTGATGACTGAGTAATCCTATTTCTCTCCTTGAAATTTTGGCTTTTTGTCTTTGTTTTCAGCTTTGTTTAGTTTTTTTTTGTTGCTTACGAACAATATCTCATTGTTTAAGCGTGCTTGCATTACATTATTCAGCCTCCATTGACTAGGATTAGGAAATGTTTTATGTATTTGTCCATCATTTACAATCCTTTGTCAAAAAGTCACTTTAATCGATTTGTCGTTTTGGTGCAAAAAGTGTCGTAAGTGTCGTTTTGTGTCAAAAAGAGGAGTGTCATAAAGCCTTCCTTCTCTAGATAGTTGATTGAACTTTTTGTCATGTATTTGATTTGATTTTTTGTTATTCGAAGTGTCAAAAGAATTTCCTATTTGAAATTGAAAAGTGTTGTTCAGTCTTCCTTTCTATTTTGAAAAATAAATTGTCGAAATGTCGCTTTGAGTGAAATGTTTCAAATCTATACTTAGTTTTCCTTTTTTACATTCCTCACATTAAGGGAATGAAAAACAAATACATGCATTTACATTTGCATTTAGACTGTGTGTGAAAGATGATTTAGAAAAAGTGCATTTAGTGTGTGCTCTTTGCTCTTTGTTTGGAAGAACCGTAATCTTCTTTTCTTAGTAGCTAGGATTTTCATTGCTAAAAATAAACAACGATTGTTTATCATTGTAGATTGCATTTAGGAATTTTACATCTACATCACGCGGTGAACCATTGAAAGGAAAACTTCTAAACAAGATCAACTCTAAAATAAATTTCAATGAACTTAACAACACTTTGGAACCTAACGCAACACATTTAGAGGTCTAGGCTAGAGACGTGTTCCGGTGTCGTAAAATCTAGTAACTATTGTTTTCATCGAAGGTTGGGTGATTCCTTCTCTTTGATACGACAAGTGCTAGCATAGACTTGTGCTCCCCGTACTGTCGAGTATATATTGGGAGACCACAATAGGCTTATATCCTTTATCCATAGGAAGCCGTGTCTGCTTCCCTATCGATCGCAATGCATTGAACACAGCATTCAGGAAGATTGACTGCCGTACATAAGTCCTTGGTACTTTCTCTTTTATTTTTCACCAAGGTGTATATTGTAGTTTTGTGATTGGTTTGGTAATCCCTCTGTCTAGATTTCCAGAGTACTCACTTTCGTTCCTTTTTGACTCCCTAAAAGAAAAGGTCCATCTGAGCACTTGTCACTTCAGGCTCATTAAAAGTCGAAGGGGACTAGAGTCATCTTTAGCTTTTTCTCGACTCTTAAAAATTGAAAAAGCAAAGTTGTGTCAAAGCATCTTTAAAATTTATTTAATTCGAAATAACATCATTTTCCTTTTAATTTTGAGTTGATCAAGTAATATGCAATCGTGGAAGAAAGTCAATCAAAACCCTGTCATTCACAAAGACTAGCGAGTCAACTGTCTTTGACTCTGGAAATGAAGCCATTCCAGGAAAAACGGTCTCGTTTAACTAAGTCCAATTCACCTAATTTATTTGAAACTTGTGTTTCAACATCGTCAGAGACTACAATTACTCCGATCATTTCT
This sequence comes from Pinus taeda, assembly GCA_000404065.3. Classification (NCBI taxonomy): domain Eukaryota; kingdom Viridiplantae; phylum Streptophyta; class Pinopsida; order Pinales; family Pinaceae; genus Pinus; species Pinus taeda. The sequence continues at coordinate 64,006 of APFE030275815.1, read as the reverse complement.
GGTACAATTGCTTTTACAGAAAAAGTTTCACAGTTACAAGAGGACATTAGAACTGATCCTAGTGTAATGGTAGACACTTCTATACCTTAAACAACTCTAGCTAGAGCTGATCCAGAGACTGAAGTCCACTTACCTGAACATCTGGAAGTTGAGTCCCAGAATTCAGAAGGTGTCATCCCTCCAGTATCTATCACTATAGAAGCTATACCTTCTTTGTCTCCAGAAATATTTTACAGACCTGACGATCGGCCTCTTCAACCTGGTCTGATTGCTATAGAGGAGATAGTAGAGGATCTTCCATCTAGTACCCCATTAGATTTTGGGACTGGGATTCATTTTTATCCTTCTACTCCTGAAGTTAGTTCTTTTAATCATCCTTCATCGCAAGTTCCTGTTGAATCGCTAGGAAATCTTTTGGATATACTAAACATGTTGGAGCAACCATCGACATCTAGGACTGTATCATCTGATACAGCTACAACAGAGCTTCCTACTGCCATTCCTATAATGTTGTTAGTATACCATCTGTCCCAACTAGTTATCAATCACTAGCTGGAGTCCACTCAGGGACTGTTTCGATGACATGTTCTATTCCTATTTGTTTATCCGAAATCCCATCTGGTGTTTCTTATGTTGAAAATCAGCAAATTGATCCTACATGCCAGTATCAATTTGGGCAAACTAGTCTTCAAAGACCAATATATCCTTTGAACACTGTATTGCCACTATATGGAGGGCAATATGTTTTTTCATTGTTCCCTCCTGGGGAACAACCATATGAAAGTTCACAACAAAATTCAGGTCAAACTGGAATTACATCCAGCGGTTGGGTACCAATAATGCCTCAACAACCAAGGGATGTATATTCAATGCAACCAATCCAACTTGTGTCGAATATTCCCACTACACCTGCTATTGTGACTGTGTCTCAAGTACAAGCACTGCTTGTTGTATGTCAACCTCAAGTCTCTCAGGTTGCAATACAACAACCTCTTGTCTCTACGGCTCAATCACAACCTCGGGTTAGTGCTTCCATACCTGGAACGACTCATACTCAAATGGGTATTATCACCCCACATCTTGGTCAATTTTCCAGTACTGTGCAACAACAAATGGTCCAACAACCATGGTTGGTGCAATACCAACAACCGCAATCCCAGCAAACCTACCGAGGACCTGAGCAACAAGGCTTTGTAGGTAATGGACAACTACATTTTCAAAATGGTTATCAACAACCATACTATACTGGTTATGTCCAAAAACCTTATCAAAGTTACCAACATCAGATACAATATGCTGGTATGCAAAGACCTACTACTCAGGTGATTCCATCTTATCCTGGGTATGCTTCACCTAACCTAAATCAACAGTTACCTTTTGTAGCAACTCTGGAATTACCAAATTTGAACCGACTGACAAATGATCCAATTGCATACGCCCCTTGGTGGGTAGTGATTCCTCATAAACTTCCATCTGATATTCCTAAATTCAATGGAAATCCAGGTGAATATCCATCGAATCACGTAATGACTTTTCATTTGTGGTGCTCATCTAATACCCTAAATGATGATTCGATTAGGCTTCACCTTTTTCAGAGAATGCTAGTTGGTCCGATAACGAAATCGGATATTGAATTGCCTAGAGCTTCGTTTGATAACTTCAACACCCTTGCCACTACTTTTCTAACCCACTTTCAGTTACCCATAAGGTACGAAATAGGGACGGAACTCCTTACCAAATTTAAATAGACAACAACCACTCACATATCTGATCATATTCATGAGTGGCAATGTCGTTAACGAATGGTAAAGATGTATGTTTCTAATCAGCTTTTAGCTGAGTGGTTTATTAAGTCCTTATTACCATCTATAACTGAGGATGTGGAAAAAGGAGGATTTGTCGTTGAAGAGCCAGTCATTGCTCATGCCAAATATTAAGACTTGATCTATACTCAGTTTGGCACACTCTACAACAAAATTCTTGACGCTCCCATACCAGAATTTTCCATTCCTCCTCCTCCTAAATCGAACAGGCACTCTCACGCCGATGATGGCATGATCAGTACCTCAAGCACACAAACCACAAAGGCTCCATCTGGTAAAGCCCTTGCAATTTCTAGTCAAAAATAAAATGATAAACCTCTTGCCTCGGAGATTAATGTCGTGTCATTTGACAAGGGGAAAGATCCAAAGCAACTAGGGGGCAAGAAGAAAGGGAAAAATAATAAGAAGAAACAAGAGAATTCAACTCCTGAAAAATCTTCTGAAAAACCTACTGGGCAAAAGAAACCTTGTTATCCATGTTACATATGTAACGATGAGCATTTAATGAAAGATTGTCCACATCAAGTTGAGGTCACAAAATTTTTAAAAAATTCAAGTACCTCGGTGGTGTTGACTGATCCGTTTCCAAACCCAGAAACCAATCTAGTTGCTATTGATCATGCTTCCACATCACAAGAGCTTATTCTATCCATCTCGAAACAGAAAAATGATGCTTTGATATCAACAAGGAACAAAGATTATGGGAATCCATAGTCGTCAAACAATAAGGCTACAGATCAACCCAGTAGTTTGACAACAACTTCATCAGAAGTTGTTCCACCCATCATTCCTAAATTAACTATAAAGCTGCCAAAGGGAGTAGTACATAAATCGACATTTAATCCTCGCGCTTGAGTAGCATAGAATTATAATATAGTGGAGGATTCGGCTCAATCACCATCCGCTATGTTGACCCTTGAGGTACTGCAAAATTGCCCCTCCCAAAAGCAGGCTTTGTTATCAGCAATAGGCGGGATTGATCCAACGGATTCCAATCTTGTGGCCTTTAACCATAAAGGATACGAACCGAACCTCAGTTACTAGCCCAACTCACTTTCCTTATACAGGTAAAAGCCCTCAATAAAACTGTTCATTGAAAAATCATTGATGAGGGGGCATCTACTTGCATTATTTCAATGAGTTGCTGGAAAACTTTAGGTTCACCACCCTTGTCGCGATCATCAACGACATTAAAAGCAATCGATGGAAGAACATACACGTTGTATGGGATTTTAAGTAACTTGCAAATTGAACTAGGGGACAAGACAGTAGAAATTGAGTTCGAAGTCATTGATGGAAACCTTGACTACAATATCTTGCTGGGAAGCCCTGGATTTATGCTATGGTTGCCATTGTGTCTACATATTTTAGAAAGATATCATTTCCCTTCCAAGGTGGAATTACAATCGTTGACCAACTAACCTTTTTCCCCGATAGTTCACAAGCTACTGGAAGCATTCCATTGATCCATGAAAGTTCTTAATCATTTCAAAATGTCGGAGTAGGTCTCCTAAAAGACCCTTCCTTAATGGGTACTTTTGCCCTCCTGCCTCCAAGTAATCTGGAAGAAGTGGCCACAGTGGAAACCTATCATATGATATCTTGTACATCATCTAAGATAAAGAAGAACTCTGACCATTTTGATAGTGTGGATCATCGCGAGGTGTTACCCCCAAGCCCCATAGAATCTTTGTAGCAATAAATTTTCTGGGCCTGGGCGGCAAACCCAAATCAACACTCAGCGAGTGTTTGGATAGATAGGTCTCTAGAGTATGGTACCTCTTCCGATCCTTGGTCTCGTACACATTCTACAGACGAAGGAATCATTCAGTCGATGATGATAGGAGAGACGTCATGGGAAGATTACCACCATTGTTCCTGCCTTCAAGATAACAATGAAGATTATTCAAGCGGCCTTAATCATCCTCCAGTTTTTTATTTTTTATCAAATACTGCAAATACAGTGGATTCCGAGTGAAATCTGTCCAATATTGAAGAAGCTATCGCCATTAATATCTCGACCAAACCTAATTTTGTAGAGAATATTCATGTTGGCAAATCTTGTTCTCCTTCAGAACTGGAAATATATTGTGCTCTCTTTCGCGAATTCAGAGATGTCTTTGCATGGTCATATGAAGAAATTCCAAGCATTGACTCGAGAATTGTTGAACATGAAATCAAGATGTATCCAGATGTCAAACTAGTATGACAATGGCTTCGACCTGTTCACCCAAAGAAATCCACTGCCATTAAGGCAGAAGTTGAAAAACTTCTGCATGCTGGTTTCATTTACCCTGTTCCTTTAACTGATTGGGTATCGAACATTGTTCCTGTGATGAAAAAACAAGGAACAATTAGAGTGTGCATCGATTATAGGGATGTAAATCAAGCGTGTCCAAAAGAAAACTACCTTACACCCTTCATTGACCAAATAATTGATGAATGTGCCGAATTCGAAATCTTTTCATTCATGGATGGATTTTCTGGATACAATCAAATCAATATCCGCCCACAGGACTAGTTGAAGACTGCATTTATATGTCCTTGGGGCACATTCGCGTACTGTAAACTACCTTTCAGTTTGAAGAACACAGGGGAAACTCTTCAGAGGGAAATGAACTACACCTTCCATGACATCAAGCACATTTTTCAACCGTATCTCGATGACCTACCGACTCATTCACAAAAGTGGACTAATCATCCGAAACACTTGAGAGCCATATTTATACGTTACTGACAGTACAAGATACGACTCAATCTACACAAGCATGTGTTTTGTGTTGGTTATGGTTGATTACTTGGTTTCGTAGTTTCTAAGGATGGAATTCGGCTTGACCCATTTAAGGTTCAGGCAATCCTTGACATGCCTCCACCTTCAAATTTTCTTTAGATTCAGAAACTCTAAGGGAAAGCTAACTTTATGAGGAGGTTCATTCCACATTATGCCAAACTCGTAAAAGGTTATACGCGTCTTTTGAAAAAAGGAGTACCCTTCCATTGGGATCAGGTTGCGCAAGCTTCCTTTGATGCTTTAAAATGTTCCCTCATAAAAGCATCATTAATGTATGCTCCTGACTATCAAAAATACTTTAACTTGTATCTCGCCGCTACAGATACAACCATAGCCATGGTTTTAGTGCAAGAATAAAATGGAATAGAACATCTTGTATATTATTTAAGCCGCAACCTAAATGATACAGAAAGCAAGTACTATTATGATGAAATTCTAGCTTTAGCAGTTGTTCAAGCAGTATAGAGATTTTTGACATTATATTCTCTTTCGCAAAACTACCATTATGTCAGATTGTAACCCCATGACCTACATTCTGTTGCATCAATTACTAGGGGGCAAATATTCCAAATGGATAGCCATTTTGCAAGAGTTTGATCTAGAATTCACCAAATCCAAATCAAAGAAGTCTCTCGTCTTTGCAGAGTTACTTTGTGACCTCCCATCATTGTCCAACGATTTAACATCTAAAGCATCAATCGTGGATGAGACTCTATTTCTGATATCGTCAAGCGATCTGTGGTACGGAGATATACTAGTCTATCTCCAAACCCAAACTTTTAGGCCTACCCTTCTCTCTGAATAGTGGCATATTTGATACCAAGCCAAAGCCTACATGATCATAGGTGATGCACTTTACCGTTGTGGTGTCCATATAGTTCTACGAAGGTGCCTCACGCATGAGGAGGCCGAAAAAGCCTTGAATGACTATCATTCAGGTGCGTGTGGGGGGCATCTATCTGGTTATGCTGCTGCAGAAAAGATCTTACGAGCTGGTTACTTCTGGCCCACTATATTCAAATATTGCATAATTGCAATCAGAAGTTTCCATGCTTGTCAGATTTTTGATTGTAAAACTAGATTACCACCTGCACCACTGCATCCAATAGTTGTTGTTGGGCCATTCGCTAAATGGGGCATAGATTTCATGATATGTAACCCCACCTCAGCCGATGGGAATGGGTATATTATAGTCATTGTCAACTATTTTACAAAATGGGTCGAGTCAATGCCTACATTAAACAACAACGGCGAAATGGCTGCTCTTTTATTTTTTAATCATGTAGTCTCTAGATTTGGTGTTCCACAGACTATAGTCACAAATCATGGATCACATTTTCACAATCACATGATGGTTGAATTGACTACCAAATTAGGACTATCCCACGATAGTTATACTCCATATTATTCGTAGCCTAACAGACAGGTTGAGGCAATAAACAAAGTCCTTAAGCGCATGCTGCAGAGAATGATTGGAGTCCACAAATAGAATTTGCATTTAATCCTATACTCAGCCCTGTGGGCATGTAGGACTTCAGTGAGAAATGCAACCAGATTTATGCCTTTTCAATTGGTGTATGGTCTGGAAGTTTTCTTACCAATTCAATGCGAAATTTCGTCTCTCAAGCTCGCAATTGATCTGCTTCACAAAACTTCGAAGGAAGAGGCTCGTTTCTTGGAACTAATCCACTTGGATGAAACCTGTCGTGACATCGCTAACGAAGCTCATAAGAAACGTGTCAAGGCACAATTTGACAAAAATGTCAAGCCTCATTTCTTCTTAGAAGGTGACCTGGTCTTGCTTTACGATCAGGGCTCTGATAAATTGGGAGCAGGTAAGCTCGAACCATTATGGATGGGCCCCTACATTGTTAAATGAGTATTGACAAAAGGAGCCTACGAGCTAGTTGATTATGATGGGATTCCACTGTCACAACCCTGAAACAGGTTGTATCTTAAACATTACTATGCTTGATTAAGTGTAGTAATCTCTTTGTTTTGTTACATTTTTGTTTTCCTTTAGAGTGTTTATTTTGGTTTGGTAATCTGCTTCACTTTTGTTGCATATGGTAGACGTTTTGGAACCATTTGTTGGGTATGCCAACGGAGCTAATCAAAGTACGCGGAACCTATCTTCTACGGCCTGGGACATTTTTGCTCCAATTGGCAAGTTAGTGAGTTTCAGGGGGATATGTATTGGTCAATCGATGAACAACATCGCTAAGTATAGCGCGTTGATTGAACTTCTCTCTGATACCATTTCGCATGGCATACGCCAACTCATTGTCAGGCTAGACTCGCAACTCGTCATCCTACAGCTTACTGGTGTTTATTCCGTTTGGAACCCATCTATTTATCGTATGTTCCTAAGAGTTAGGATTTTGGAAAGACAGTTTGATTCCATTCAATATCAACACATTCCCAGAAACTTAAATACATTAACTAATTCATTAGCAAACTATGTGTTGGATAGACATTTGCAACATTTGTAAAGAAAGCATTTCACATTAACATTTGCATCAATATTTCATAACTTAACCGAAATAAAAACTCCGAAAATTAAAAATATATAACTGTTTATAGTTTTAAAAAATGTTTTTTGTCCAAGAGGAAATTGGTCATATGACCCAAAAACTCAAAAACGAATGCAGAAAAGCATCCTAGACTAATCATGTTGGTGATAACATGTCACCACCTGTGCAATCATGCACAAGAGCCTAGTCCATTGAATTGGCACACCAGTAGTGTGGCACTGTAATCTCAGAGGTAACTCATCAGTCCTGACATCCTAGGTACTGAGAGTGAGGCCCTCGATCTGATCCTGTAGCACTGCCAGGGTCTCCGCTATGTCCAGATCTCGAAGGATGGCCCTGCCTACAGCCTCTCCTGCTGGAGCGTCAGCTACCGCCTGTGGGCATGCCACTGGTCACATTGGCCCAATATCTACACACGCACATGAGTTTGATTAGTCTTGATAACTTAAAAACACAAAACATTATAAAACTAATAAACAAAGATATGGTCGAACCATTTTACCTAGAGCACTCCAATTCTTGCCAGCTAGTAACGCCAAATTCGGGTTGTCTTGGAAATACATCTCGACGTATGGATACTCCACAAAGACCATCTCCTGATGGTCAAACCACTCAAAAAAGGCATCAGAGAAGGAAATCTGTGACTGACCAGCATGTATGGCCATTAGATCAACCCATCTCTGCATCTGTGGGTCCCTCAGTGCTGGCAATCCTAGTGAAACGTTCTAAGGTTGCATCAGTGGAATCCTCTCCAAGGAAAAAGCAGTCAATATGGAACCGTAGCCAAAATTCTTGGATCTTCCATTCTTTACCTTGGAGAGCTATTCTTTTATGACAGGAAGTACCACCTTGTTGAGCCATAAAAAGGGTCTTTTTCACCTCTATTTACCTCACATTAACTTATCAATCCAGGAACGATTTGCTATCTCAAAGAGTGTACTTAGTTTGAGGCTGTCATTTTTCAGAGTAATGCTAGTAGTATAGTGCTCAAAATACAAGGGTAAATGGATGCTCAAAACAAGATCTACTTACAGCAAAGCACTTTAAGGCTGAAATCATGCATTCAAAAAACTAAGCAATTTATCAGCCAAGGGTCCAGTAACAGTAACTCATCCCTCTATAAACTAATGGAACTAAAGATAATCAAGGAACAAATCATCAACTTGGGAACTAGACAACAAATCTCAATGCCCACTACAGTTTCAGATCGTTCTGCACACCAAAGCAATGATAACACAAATAACAGGAAATGGAACAACAACTAGGAAATGGAACAGCAACTAAGAAATGGAACAACAACTAGAAAATGTAACAGTAACTAATTCTTATAAAAAACAACACCTTAGTCTACATAAATAAGTGAAGCAATCGTATCCTATGGAAATCAGATAGCAATCTTTACTCTAAGAATAAATTGGACAGCAAATGGAAATATAATGGCAACTGATTAGCAATGAAATATAGAATAGCACTTAGAGCCAAATGTAAATGCATAATAAGCCAAGATAAATGACACACATGGCATGCCTTCATATGGAAAAACAGTAATCTGATTTTGATACCATAGATATCAATCTGAGTTATAAAGAATAACGATTGTAATTCGTAATGGAACAGCAATGTCAGTTGAACAACAATCACAATTAAATGTAAACCATAGATGAATACAGTAATACCATCTTATGAATGTTCCAATAGATTACTCTGTAATTGAATAGCAATAACATTCCATAAAAACCAGAAATATTATATTAATATTAAATGAATAGCAATGCGTTGCGGAGTTAGAATGAACAATATGACATTCCTGTCACAAAGAACGATATTACTCAGTCGAACATAAATCAAATATAACAAAGCCATGATGTAAATTGACAAAACACATTAGATTACCGAACAAAGCTGATAATGAAAACCATGCATGAACTAAAGATAATAGTGCAGGAGCAAGTGATCCACCAGGGTCGGGCCCTTAGCCTCTAGGGACACACCACTTGGGATTATTCCAGGATCAAAGATGGAACAACAACCAGATTTATATTAAAGCATTAAAATAGAATTATAGTGGATGACTTCTCAACGAGAGTCAATGATCAAAGATTCAAATACAGAGAAAAGTTACATAGAAAAATGACTACAGATCATCCCTCGGGCTAGTGGTGTTGCCCCTTTTTATAACAGCTAAAGCGAAGATATCAATGATGCAAAAATAGTTAAGGCAACGATCCCTCAGGATCAAAGGATCTTGAGGGATTCGCCAAACTGTTAATTTCCAGTTATCCATTTATTCTCTTGCACCAAGTCGATATCTCCTTTTCCTTTCCTTGGCTGATATGCTTTAATTTGGATCTCCTTGTTTGCATGTGGTTCCCCGCCAAAGGGACATCAGTTAACTTGACCCTATCTTTTTCTTTGGAACGACAATCTTTTGTTTTTCCCTTTTCCTGCATAATAAATGGAAATTATTAGTGTTTTTGTGTTGCGTATAAATCCCATAGATTTTGTCATGATTTCTTATTATCTACCTAGTTCATGATGCAAAGAAGCTATGAGTTTTAAAGAAAAGATGACAAAATAATCAATAAAAACATACCTTCTTTAGTACTCCACACACCCCCCTGCTTACCCTTTTTCATGCCCTCATGAAAACATTGTAGTTGACATGTAGGGCAATGAGAGAGTAGGCTAGAGATGGGATCTCATGTGGGGGTCTACAGCCATGATGCCTAACTAAGTGTTAAAAAAAATAGCCTGTCTAACCCTCAAGCATCTCATACAGGGCTTAATATCCAGTGTAGAAATTTTGAATAATATGACACATATTCACAGAGATTATCCCGATTATACACTATTGTGGAATACATGCATAATGCATAACCTCCTCTACGTTGATCATCAATTTACAGAAGCAGAAACAATAACATGCGCACATAGAAGCATCAATCACACATATCAAAAAAGTATTTTCCTGGGGAAAGCATCTCGCTAAAAACCCCAGCTATTTGTATATTATATTGATTGAGAACATGTAACAATACATAGTACAATACTCCTCACAAATATCCAGCACTATCTCCACTTGTTACACACAATACAGCTCAAATCTGATCTCCAAATCTACCCCGCTGCTTGCCCACCTCCACTACGCAATCCTGCAAGAGAATGAATGAGAATGGTTGAACCAAACTCGTATTTACCTCAAACGAATCACTCACACTGGGAATCACGTGAGTAGAGGCTATAATCACTTGGTATTGGCCAATTCTCATTGGCATAACTCAATCTCATTGATTGTGCAAATCCTCATGCACAACTATAGTCACAACTGATAGCAATCTGATCCTCTAACACCTGTCCCTGCTGAACTGAACATGCACTGACATGCAACTGAGTTAACTAATGTATTCTTTAGTTTCATTATGAGTTAATAATTAGTTTAACAACTCATCATTAGTCTATTTGCAGTTAGACTAATTACAACTAGTTTAACCAAGTCAAACTGAACACAACTCTATCAACTCCACAATCAATTCCACCAAACTCAACTGATTGAGTTCTAACTGAAGTCATGCATGCAATAACTCAACTGACACACAAAGAAAACGTATTTCCTTCAGACAACTGCATGGGCCACATCTGTAGCTCAAACTGGAGTGCTCCAAGAGAATAAGATAAATATTCTTATAAGCTAATAATATTTGACTGCTCTATAATTAGACTTGACAGTGTCACCGATGTTGTCTAAAAATATAAGTCCACCTATTTTTTCCAAATTGACCAATCATCCATAAACAACATCCTGCAACTCATAGACATGATCCATATGTCTAAAAATAGACATAGTCTAAAAATAGACTTTGCGCCATAATTTGCCTGCGGGCCCACTTAGTGAAGACGACTCTTTTCACTAAGCTCCATCATCTTGTTGCAATCTCAACATGGAACAAACGCTCTGAAGCCCTTGAAGGCTTGGGAAGAGACCGATATGATGATGGTTTTGTGATGTTCTACCGTGAGGTGGAATCACTATTTGATGGGTTGAGGTGGTTTGGCCTCTAAAATCCTTGGATGGTTTTCATTTATGTGTTTTATGAGATCCCACATTCATGCTTTGAATGTGGCACGAGGATGACTAGCTGAAGAGAGATTTGGCTCAACCATGTCTATGGTTGGGTGGTTCGTGGAAGTCCCATGGCTGGTTGGCCTTTGCATCATTAATATGAGGTTATTTCTCCTTTTTATTTCATGAGTATTATACTAGTTTATATGCTGATGACATGGCTATGATTTTCTTGGTATTTTTTTTGCTATTATGTTGGTTATGAACATGCATTATGATAGTGGCTATGTATGGCTCTCATCATGTTTTGATGTGTAAATGAATGAACAATGCATCTATGACCTAATATATGATAACTCAGCTAATGATATAGGGGAACAATGCTTCTTACATTTTCTCAGATAAGTATGAGACCCCTATGCTCAAATCTGTCATTTAAACATGTAGATTACATATTTGTGAGATGTTTGACGAAATGTCTGTCATGGCTAGTAGGGGTCCAGTCTAGACCTTGTCATTGTTTTTGCAAATGCATCATGTTTATGTTGTGTAAATTCATTTCTGAAAGTGTCATTGAATTCTGGATAGTGACTTGGGCTCTGGGCCTGAAAAAGTAACTCAAATCTCGGAGATGAAAGAATAGCATTGGGCAGAAAAGTCCCTAGATGCACGCATACCCATGTTGTGGGAGTGTCCAGAGCCTCCTAGGTGCATGCATGACCATATCAAGGAAGCATATGGGATTTTAATGGTTTAAAAACTCAGTGGGACACAGGGTTTGGTTACTTGAGAGGTTAGGATGATTCTTGGGAGTCCTATTGCTTATGTGGAAGGTCTGTATGGCATGTTTCCATTAGTTCCACTTCCTTAAGGTGACTTACTAGGTCGAATCATAATATAGTAACTTCTCGTCACATGTTTACCTTGGTTGGCCAGTTACTTGGGTAGATGTGGGAGGAGGGAGTTACATGATACTTGAGACCTCTATTTATACACAATTAATGAGGGGCGGCCTCCTTAAAAAGAGGGTTGTTTTCCCTCCAAAACTCCTAGAAAACTGGATCATATTCCCTAAGCGACGCCGCAACTACGGGAATGAGTATTTATTATCACAAGCCAATCAAGTTTGAACATTCTGAAGTAGGGGGCAGGACCCACAAATCTATCTAACTAGATCTCCTCATAATTCATGCAAAATTCTTTTAATATCCTTTACAATAATCAGGTTAGGCACATAAATTATGAAAAATATTTTAACCCTCATAGGAACTCATTTAAGCTAAGAAAGTTAGATATCATTTTTGGGATTCAACTGCGTTAAGTAAGTCATTCAAACGTATGACCATTTCCATGAGAGGTAGTCGTAACTGAAGTGATGATTGATGCTATGTGATTCGTTCTCCACATTTCACTAGTTTCAATCCCACTTCTTCACCCCTGTGAGCATCACCCGATGCAATGAGTGCTAAGTGAACTATTCAAAAAATCATGAGACATTAGTCAGTTACGACTACCTCTCATGGAAATGGTCATACGTTTGAATGACTTACTTAACGCAGTTGAATCCCAAAAATGATATCTAATATAATTCACTGCGTAATCCCCCATACTTAAAGCTAAGAAAGTGTTATTAAGTGCAAAAAGGAAGGTCTAATAAGACCTTGATGTGCCTAGGAGAGATTAGATAGGCCTTATGTTTTACCTAATTAAGAGGTCCATCACTCACCAAGGTTTCAGTGTGGAACCCTACCACTACTCACTGCCCATCGCCAAAACCTTTTGATCATGTTGAATGCCAGTGATGGTGTTACCTCCAAGTGGTGTGACATGGATTCGACCTGCCAGGTCCCTTTTCTATTGACTAGCCAAAGTTGCTTGGAAGCGATGTTGGCACTGCATGGTCAACGTGATGATGTGGCCTTTTCTTCTTGGACCAAATTTTATCTAAGAATATCTTTCAATCCAAGAGTCAGATTGAGGTATAAATTATGCCACCAGAAATCTATCGACGAGCCAGACATGATGGTGGTATCGGAATTTTATTCCAAAAACTTTGTAAACGAAGGATTTTAATGACCCCCATCTTTGAACAAACATTGGAGGTTGGGTTAAGTTATTAAGTAACAACACCCACTGTTTGAGATAGTACAAGGGGGTGGGAGGGAGTGTTACAAAGTGGTATCGGAGCCTAGGTTCAACACTTGGACAAGATGGGCCTTGAAACAAAAAAATCATTCTAATGATTTATTTATACATATGTTGACTTTTAACTTGTAAATGATGTGATTGTTATTTTATGCATATAAAATGTTTACATGTATTTTTATTTTATGTAATCGACATGGGTGTTAGATGTGTGAAAAAAATCAGATCAGCATGTGTTAGATTAGCATACCTAGCGTTGGCATGACAAGGTAAGAAATTAATATGTTTATGGTTGTTATGACTAACAATTGTGTATGTGTGACAAGACATAAGAAGATACAAATTGCAACAATAAATAGAGGAATGCACAACAATGTGGTATAGTGCAACATGGACCATTAACCCACATGGCCATGGAGAAGAAATTTCCCCTAATAGAATAGATACCCTCATAAGCTTGAAAGCTAAGTGAAAGAGTTGCAAAGCATAGAACAAAAGAGTCCTTAGAAAAAAAGATGAACAAGCAAAGATAAACACAATATGCTACAAAACCTATCACACATGCAAGGGTTGTTGCAACATGAATTAAACTCTAGCTATATGGATGGGTGTCATAAGGACAATATCATAGAGAAGCCCCATAAGATGGGGACAAAAGAAGGAAATTGACATGTTGGGGTTGCAGAGAGAAGAACACTTGATCCCTGAATGCTCTTGCAAATAACGAGAGAAGAATAATTCATGTAAACTCCATACACATGAAACAAAAACGAATAATGCATACAAGGATGAAGGAGCATCCCCACAATCTCTCTAAAAAAAAAATATGTCTTGAACTATTTAGAAATATTGTTGGGATCCTAAAGTTGCTATGGACCTTGGGAAAGACTTTGATTAAAGTTTGGTGCATGTGCTACTTCTCTCGTTGAAGTAAATATAGAATGTTGGTGTGTTACAAATGTCTAATAAGAATTGATATGATGAACACTAGAACTCAAGAAATGGAATTTTTCACGAACTAGTGAATGATGTTTAAGGGAATGTTTTGCAATTATTTGTTTGTTGTTGTTGGCTACATGTTTCTAATTTTTTTGACATTGAGAATGAACATGCTTTGTGTTACTTGTCATGTGTTCTTTTCCCTTGGTTTTCATTTTCTCTTGGTTTGGTTTGTTGGGTGTGGGAAAGGGAAGGAAATAATCCCAAGGAGAAAATTTGAATAAAACCCAAATAGAATTCCAAAGCTCTAAATAAATTATGTGCATGAGATAAATTGCAATAAAGTGCACATATGGGTAAAATGTCAATCAAGAAGGCTTGGTTGAATTAATATGAATCAATTGGACAACAACATTAGAACTGCAAAGACGACTTAAGAAGGAGGTTCCCTTACCTGAAATTGTGTTTGGTCGATACATCTTTTATATTTTATGAGTATGTGAAAAATGGGAAAAATGAGATAAAGGTATAATGATTTCATTTCATTTAAAAGGTAATTTGTTGATAACCATCATAGTAGGAGAATAATTAAATCAATTTTTAAAATCAAATGATTGTGTGAATGGTATGCTTTGGGTAATATGATGTGGTTACCCAATAAAACTCCCTCTCACGTGGAATATTAATCAGGAAAGAAGGGGGAATTATCTCTTGTTGGTTAACTATCTATGTGTGTATGCATTTGATATGTTAGGCTTATAAGCCTGGTCATGTAAATATTTGAAAATAAAATAAACTAAAAGTTAACTTTAAAAGTGACAAGACAATGCTAGACTTTGTAAATTGGCTACCTAATGCAAAAGCCTCTGTGAAGTTTCATTGAAACTTGTAAACAACTGAATTGATAGAACAATGACTAATCTGTGAAATTGAGATAATTTCAGGGACTGTTGAAAACTACATCAACATGCATGCTACAAGCTAGTTGGTCTCCTTCAAGAGGATTCAACTGAAAATTGCTTGTAATGGTAGCTCAGTAAATAAGGTAAGCAATGAGAAAGGGTAAAGGAAAGGAAATTAGGCAATAATTCCTTTCAGCTAGATTTGATATTTGTTGTTTCAAAACTAATGTATGTGTTCTATGGATGCCCAAGAAGGGGTATGGTTAAGAAATTTAGCCTTCAGTATGAAAGATGGAATTAGTTTTTGTAATGCATGCTAAATTAGAGAACTAAATTTCTCAGGAATTTAAGATATGCATTTCTCATTTCTTACTCATTAGGTTGTTGAAATAAAAATTAATTGTATTATGAATTTCTTCAAATGAAATTGATGCACATATATGATGTTATGATGGTTTCATTCCAATCTATTTGAAATCAACTGACTGCTAGAATTTTTATGTGTAATAAATCTGAGATCATTTCAGGATGTTATGAATCTTTCAATGAAGAGATTGTATGTATAAATACTAACAACTATTTGGCTAATGGAAGCTCAAGTTGCAGATAGAGTGTTGGAATGGGGTGTGAGATAGAAGCCACCATGACAGAATAACAACACCTATGAGGGATCCCAACCACCTGACAAAAAGGATCATGCTTATGAGATTAGGCTTCTGAATGAAGCAAAGTTGGGAAATTAAAATTTTTGATTCGAAAGTTTTTTAGCATACCTCATGGAAGCTAAATGTTGTGACATAGGAAAAAACCATTAGAGAGTGGAGCCTAGGAAGGAGACTATTGTGATTTCATTATGGCATTGTGGCACTTTGTTTACCTCATGGGAGCAAGTCATAACTTTACCTTGACTATAAGACTCCATAAGAAGTGTAGTGGAGCACATTAGACTGTCACTTGGCCATAAGGCTCCTTGCACATTACATTAGAACACACTATACCAACACTTGGTTGTAAGACTCTAATGATTACCCCATGTAGGAAACCCCCCAGACAGGTAGACTTCCCCAAATGGGGGTTGCCTAGGCTTAGAAGGGTGAATGGTTGATGGGGTGCCTGTGTGCAACTCAATGATTGAACCAAAACCACTAGGTGCTTATAGTTAGACTGACTAACCACTTAGTGCTTGCTAATTAGCTGATGAACCACCTTCACTAGGGAGTCAATAAGTGCTTGTAGTTAGACTAGTGAACCACCAAGTGTTTGCTAGTTGGCTGAAGAAGCACCTTCATTGTGGAATCGAGGTGGTTGCAGTTAGACCGATGAACCACCTTCACTATGGAACCACTAGGTGCTCGTAGTTAGACCTGCAAACCATTTAGTGCTCTCTAAGTGCTTGCTAACTAGTTGAAAAAACACCTTGACTATGGAATCAATGGGTTCTTGAAGTCAGAAAAATGAACCACTTAGTTCTTGCTAAGTGCTTGATAACTGGTTGTTGAACCACCTTCATTGTGGAATCAATGGGCACTTGTTGTTAGATTAACAATCCAATTAGTGCATGTTAAGTGTTTTCTAATTGGATGACAAACCACCTTCATAGTGGAATCAATCCCTTGATACTAAGCACACTCCCCTCTATGATTTGGGTGAATCCCTTGTGTTTGAAATCCAAAGAGTAATTTAGATAAAGCTTGCTTGGTAAAGATGGAGCGTGTTCTGTGAAATATAGAGTTGGAACCATTACATGTTAAGACAAAGTAAGCAAAGAGTAACCATAAAGGTGAGTTAATGAATTATCAAGCACAAATATATGATGTTGATCACAAATAATATCAGAGCAGTATCAACATGATAATATCAAAGTGGTGTAGTGGAAGCGTAGTGGAGATGAGTTTGTTCCCTATCGAAGCCTTGAGGACAATAAATGACATGATTGGACATGACAATTTAGGATATAAGAAAATGTGGTTGATGTAAAGAGTTGTAGTAATAAGGCTCAATTATTTTTGTTTTTTGTTATAGAACATTGGGGATGGCGTTCCTTTAAGGAGTTGGGGTTTGAAACATCCCCTTGTTCTACCCCTCATTGTAATGATAATTATGACTACCACACAACATGGAGAGAGCCATGAATGGCTAAACCTCTAATTAAATATATGAAAATTAATAATTAACAATTAATTATTTAACATAATTGAAGACGTGATAGCCTTAAGAATCCTTGGTCTAAGGGAAGCTTGCTTGCTCAAAATTTTTTCATAAAGCCTCTTTAATGTCTAAAGTTGCTTGCTTGGCCACCTCATTTGAAAAGTAATGATCCATATCCTACTAAATCAAATGCATCAATTTCCTGTAGTCAAGAGAATCCATTGTGAGGAAGCTTTGAGTAGGAAGGATCTTAATTGGTCCTGATGGAAAAATGGTGTATCAATTCACCTGGGGTATTGGAAGTGCAACTAAAAACCATGCAAAGTTTTTGGCTTTATGGAAGGGTATCGAAATTGTGACATAATGCCAAATTTCAAAACTAAATGTCTTTAGGGATTTGATGCTTGTTATTCACCAACTCTGGCTGAAGATCAGGATGTCATCCAAGTATACCACTACAAATGAGTTGGTGAATGGCCACAAGATGTCATCCATTAACCTCATGAAGGTTGCAAGAGCATTCTTCAATCCAAAAGGCATAACCAACCATTCGAAAAGGCCCTCCTTGGCTTTGAAGGCAGTCTTCCACACATCGAAGGGTTCAATTGGTATCTGGTGATATCCTGACTTCAAATCGATCTTGCTGAAATATTTTGCCCCCTTCAGTTGGTCCAGGAGGTCATCAATCTGTGGGATCGGGTACCTACTACAGACAGTGATCTTGTTCAGCGCCCGATAATCAATACAGAGTCTCCAAGTCCCATCCTTCTTCTGTACCAACACGATCGGGCTCCCACATGGCGATGAACTCAGACGGATGTGACCTTTTTGTAGCAACTCCTGAATCTACCTCTTGATCTCCATAACAGAGCGCCAATAGATTGGTCCATTGGTAAGTGGCGCATCTGGGGTCAGATCGATGGAGTGGTTGAACTGCTAGTGCAGAGGAACCCTTGCAGGGGAGGTCAAGATGTCCTCGTACTCCTCCACGACCTTGTCCATCTCTAGTTGGCATGCAGAGGGGCCCTGTCTGGAGGTTGTGGCCACCGTCTTCTTCTTTCCTTGAGGGCATATCATCAAGAAAACAAATTTCCCGGTTTTGGAAATGAGCTTATTGCATTGTTTTTTAGTAACCAAATAGGTGGCGGTAGGCGGTGCTACCTCTAGTATCCTATAAAACTTATTTCCTAAAGTAACAATAACAGCATAGGGCCCTGATTCATACACAACATGTCAATTCCACGAGTATGGTTGTCCTAAAAATACATCACAAACTTCAAGGGGAGAAATGTCACACAATACCTCATCCGTGAAGGGCTTGATGTTGTATGGAAGGCGACATTGTTGGCTCACGCGAAGTTCTCGTCCTTGGTGAAGCCACCCGATGGTGTACGGTTGTGGATGTGTTGTGGTCGGTAAGCCTAACCGCTTCACGACCTTTGTCGAAATGAGGTTCTTTTGGCTCCCGTCGTTGACAATAAATTGTAGCAGGGAGCCCCTTACCACATCTGGGAGTGGGAGAAACGCTCCTCCTCTAGATCTCTGGGTTCCTCCTTCTAGATATTCATGGTGGTAACGATGGCATTGGGCTCTGCATCGATAATCTACTTCCCTTTGTCATTCCCCTTATCGAGTTCTCACTCAGAGTCGGAACATGCATTTGATTTTGAAACCTTTAGCTCAGCCACTAATGACTGCTTGGTCCGACACTCACTTGTGTTGTGGGTGGAGCTCTTATGGAACTCACACCACTTTCCCGTGTCCTTTTTTGACTTTGTGGCGTTGTTCTTTGCTTGCAGCTTTGGCGGGTTGTCTTGGGTTGCCCCGCCTTGGCTTTGTCCTTTGTTCTGCAGTTTGGGAGTACCTTTCCCTTGCTTCGGATTTGCAGATCCAAAGTCTCGCTTATTTTGTTTAAACTTTTTGCTCGACCTTGATGGCATATTGGTACGCTGTGCCCAGTGAGGAGATGTTTAGGAATTCTATTTCTTCCTAGATGTACTTGTGTAGGAAATCATGGTATTTGAGTACCAAATGCTGCTCCGTATCCTTGATACCCAACTTTGTGCGAAGGTTATGGAAAATATTGGTAAACTCCAGCACATCTTGGTCCCTTCCCTGCCGCAGCGTGGTCCACTTTATGTATTGACCCTCATAGCTTCCAGCAGGGTAGTACTACTCCTTGATGGCATCCCAGAATGAATTCCAAGTGGGTGCGGTTGAAAATAGTGAACCTATACCTTCATCCTTCTGCTCGTAGTAGGTTTCCCACCAATCCTTGACGTGGGGGGGCTGCTTTGAGAAGAGCGAAAATAATCTTTTCCCGACTGGAAAAATCATGAACAGAAAATTAACCCTCTAGCAGATTTAACCATTTATCGATGGCATCTGCGTCTATCTGACCCTCGAATATGGGGATTTCAAAATTAACTTGTACCTTAAACAGTGTGGCATTTCCAGAGTAGCTATTGGAAGCTAATGCATCACCCCTGGGTAGCCGCTAAAGGATCTAGGCAAAGTTTTCCATCATCGCGTTCCTTTGTCGCTCGAGGGCTTCTTCGAGCAAGATTTTGATAGGATCTCCTGCCCCTCGTCTTTCTTTTCATCTGCCATGGGAGGTCATCGGGATTTGTGAGGCTAGTCTTACAAAGGTTTGACCAATTTGATCACTAACTCCTTATATCCCGACCTCATTGGGGACATGCAAATAAAAACAGAGAAAAAAAAAAAGCAAACCGCTCTGATACCATTGATCCGGATTTAAACAGGAACGCAACAAATTACAGAGATAACCATAAACACAGAGATGCAGCGGAAATAATACTTCATTTTATTAATGTAAAATACTGAAATATGCTTATAAACATGAATGGAAATAAACCAGCTAGGGCAATGGTAGCTTATCTCTGAGAAGAGATGTGGCGGCTACATGCCTCTGAATTGCCTTACAATGAGGCTCAAGGGCCTTTTTATTATTGAACAATAAAAGCAAACCCTAAACAACCAAAACCCTAACCCGAGGAGATGTAAAACCAAGAGTTTATGGGCCCCGTTGGGGTGAGTTGGACAGCCAACTTCTCGGGGTCGCGACTTGGTCATATTATCTCCATCTAATGCACATGATAGCCTGTTGGAAAGATCTCTCCGAAGACTACGACGGAAAAGATGATTTTGGATAGAAAATTGCTTGCAGTAGATTTCCAAAAAATAAATGTCAATTAGGGCCTTAAAACGACTTCGAAAGTTTAGGACCCAAAAAACTGCTAAAAATAGTAAATTGTGCTACAATTAAGGAAACTAAAAAACTGAAAGTAGCAATGGTGGGGGTCCAAGTGGAATTGGCAAGTGGCCACCAATATCCACCTGGATTAGGGATGGATGGTGATAGTGTCCCAACATCCTCTTCACACAAGATGAGACAGTAGATGATAGAGGTAATATTAGTGTTTTCTTTAAATTAATTAATTTCATTTTATTGTCTTAAGTAATTACAATAAAATCTATTCTAGCAAGTTCTTTAACTTTTTTATTAAATTGTTTAATGAAATTGTCTAATTATTGTTGTGCACTAAATATTTTGTAGATATTTTCACATTTGTTGGGTACATGCCTGCTCCCCCATCAGATGCAGATGTGGAGATGGTCGAGGTCCCAGCAGGTGAGGGACATCCTCAGATGGAGATACCCATAGGCATGTGCCCGTGTAGGCATGATATTATATTCATGAGGGAGTTGGGTGACTAACTCTCTACGCTTTTGGTTGAGGAGGGAGTCTGCCATGCAACAATTCGAGACATTAGGGTAGATCTTAAGCTCTTGGAGCTTTGGAGGGACTAGTTATGCGATATGACGAGTCTTACACATCATATTTAGAGCTACTAGGTTATTGGCAGTGAGGAGGGATGGCCATGCAGATACACAGTCTTCACCTAGTACTGTCCCATCAGATGATGATCAGGGTGGTGATCCTTTTGGTAGTACTACACCTTATCCTCCTTCACCTCACCCACTGTCTGTTTCTCCTCAAAGAGTAGACCAACTACCTCCTCCTCCAACTCCTACTTCGACTCTTGAGGTAGTTGACCATCCATCGTCTTCTGCTACAGATCAAGCCTCCACTAGTACTACTGTACTAGATATGATTGTCACATCGGTTGGACCACCATATATTTTATAAAAAATAGTTGACTTGTTTCATTTATTTGATGTCCATATGTCCACATAGATGTGAACAAATGCACCTATAAAAAAATGGAAAAACCATAGTTTCATGTGTCTAATAACCTGAACATAATTAAAATATAAAATATAGATGTTACAATTCATAGGTGCATTATGAAGTTAAAAATGTACAGAAAGATATTATTACCAAGTTGTTTTACCCAATCCCTATGTTTAGTGCATTCTCTTTAGTACACAGGTAACGACCACATGCATCGTATTTCTCTCTGACTTGGTTAGAAACCTAACAATTGGGGCATATCATTAGCATGTATACTTTTAAATAATTAAGGTAAGGCATGCTTCTACAATTCAACCATTTTAATTCTTTCATGTCACTATCCCATTTCCTCCTCTTATATTCGTACAATGCGACTCGCGGTTGTGTCGCTTCAGAATTATAAAGAATGAATTTGTTGATGGCTTCAATTTATGAATTAACAGATGAAATCAAACCAACATATATAGTACGTATGAGATCAAAATATACATTATGAAGTTCAGTGTGAATAGTTTTGTCTTCATCCTTTTCTTCGTCCCAAATCACCTCACCTGGTGTGTTGTCGATCTACTTGATGTATTCACTGGCATAATAGAAAGACTCATACGATATGCACCCCTTTGTCATAGACCCCTCGAGTTTTTCCCTTAGTCAAACAAAACATTTCAATTTATTCATGTATCTCTCTAAGAAGAACATCCAACGACAAGAAACCACCCCAACTAATTCAACCTCATATACTTAGTGAATTAGAAGATGAACTTACAAGTCCATGAAGCTCATCGAAAATTCCTTCTCAAACATAAAAACAATCTCAACTATCTCTTGACGCCACCATGGAATGCTAGACATATGAATCTCCTTTGATGTGATCCAATGTACAAATACAAATAATTTAGATATGTCACGTCATAGGTCTTGGGAGAATTCATGGTTCACACACCCATGCATGAGCAGAGAACAATGACACTACAAAGTATACACATACAAAAATTAATTATATCTTATCCCATGGCATAAAAATAATAACAGATAATAAAATCATGTTTTTGACATACGTACCCTTAGAAGGTTAAAATGGTCTTGCGATTTCAACCCCAACAAATGGTCTTCCACAATGAAGCAGTGCCATAGTGAAGACCCATATAAAGAAGGCACCCTCACACCCATTATAACTTCCTTTTTCCAAATAAATATCATATTTCTTCAAGATCCATCAGACATCACCTTCTTTGAAAGACCAAGAGGGACCAATCTCTCCCTTACTTTCTTGTATTAGGCAATGTTTATTTTTATTTTTTGGAAAAATAAGAACTCTCGTAACAGCCAATGTGTCACTATTTTGATGATATGTGCCTCCATAAAGAAGATTAAACATTTTTTAATATATGCATGGGTTCTAGTAAGTGGGAAATCTTAATATGCTCCTAATATGGGAGCTCATAAAAGACATATTTCATTTTCATCCCAATGGGCAATTTCTCAACATAGGTGTCGAAAAATTCTAGATCATCGAACATAGGATCCCCATTTGGATCGAACATTTATGTAATCGCGTTCTCCTTCTCTCTCTCATATGCTTTAATCCATTCAAATGATGTCATTATTGCAGGCCTTTGGGTTCTCTCTGGTTTAGTATTGAAAGTGGATGTTTCTCTTCTGTAAGTGTGTTCTTATGTAAGGAATACCCTGGAGCAGTCATACACTAGCTTTCATGGGTGATTAGACCACCTAGCCTTTAGAGAAGGTCCACAACATTTACACCCATGATACCCCTTTGTTACAAGACCTGCGAAATTATTGTATACAGGGCACATTGGCGATCATGAAGATCAAAAAAATTTCAATGAATTAAATTAATATGCAAAACAATATTGTTACACATATAAACAAATCAATAAACATGTAATTTACCAGAGAAAACTCCTAAGCTTGGATAATCATGTGCCGTGTAAGCACATATGCCATACAATGTAAAACTCCTCTCTATTGCAATGGGTCTTGATACATCGTATACATGTTTCCCTTCCCATAATTCCTTGAATTCATCTACCAATGGTTGTAAGTAGACATCCATATTCTTCACTTAACTCCTACCAGGGACTATGAGAGCCAACATAAGATCTTCATTCTTCACGAACAATCATGGGGGGACATTGTTATTGCTCATTACAATAGGCCAAACATAATAGTTGGTGTTTTGAAGGGAATATGGGTTGACGTCATCCATGGCTATGCTAAGTCGTAGACTTTGTACTTAATCCTTGAATTTTTCGGGCCACTGATCCTCTATATGCTTCATGGCTATTGAATCGATTAGGATTCACATAACTCCCAACTCACTTCTATGTGAGGCATTCCATCCTTACAACATAGCTAATTATTTGCAATGAAAGAGTCTTTGAATCCTTGATATTATAGTCATGTGCCTCAATATCTTATGAGGAAGACCATGTGATTTACCCTTTTTTATTTACGGTACATGTCATTCCCACATTTTAGACTTATCTCTTTGTCTTCATATTCTCCTCTATATAGAATACAATCATTGAGACATGCATGATATGATATGTACTCAACACCCAACATTTTCAACAAGAAACTATCAGGCATGCCATTATCACTCGAAAGAACCTTATCTTTGAACAACATGCGATTGGTGGGAAATATAAATGTACAAATTCAATGTTTGACGTTCATAAAACTGACCATTTTTAATGTTGATTGTGTGACAAGATTTCTCAAAATATAAGGGGCTTGATCAAGGTCAATTACTTCAATATTTCCAAGAAACATGCATTCGACATGCCAAGCTTTGCTTTCAAGTTGTACAATAACATCATTGTCCCTAGCTGGGTAGACTTTGATTGGCTGCCAGGTCCAAAGATGATCCAGACTGAAACAGGAATGCAACAAATTACAGAGATAACCATATACACAAAGATGCAACGGAAATAATACTTCATTTCATTAATGGAAAATACTGAAATATGCTTACAACCATAAATGGAAATAAACCAGCTAGGGCGATGGTAGCTTATCTCTGAGAAGAGATGTGTGGCTACATGCCTCTGAACTATGTTACAATGAGGCTCGAAGGCCTATTTATTGTTGAGAAACAATGGAAAAACCCTTCACATTCCAAAACCTAACCCTAGAAGGTGAAACGCCAAATTGTGGGCCCCGTTTTTAGGTAAGTTGGTACATTAACTTCCCGAGGTCGCGAGTTGGTCGTATTATCTCTATTTGACGCGCATGATAGCCCGTTGGAAAGATCTCTCCAAGGACTACGACGGAAAATATGATTTTTAGACAAAAAATTTGTTGGCGGTAGATTTCCTAAAAAACGTCGTTTAGGGCCTCAAAATGGCTCCGGAAGTTTAGGACCTGAAAAAACTGCTAAAAATAGTAAATTGTGCTATAATTAAGGAAACTGAAAGAACTGAAAGAAGCAC
>APFE030275815.1:7183-29018 GCA_000404065.3 Pinus taeda | reverse complement strand
CATCTATAAATGGATCCCTCATCTAAGAGATCTAGAGGCTGGAATTTTGTAATTTGTAAGGAAGTGTTGATAGCTTGTCTTTGAGAAGGAACATTGTATTGTTGGGTGATCTTGCTTTTCATGAGGTGAAGAGGGCTTTGATGCTGAGAGGATGATGTTGGATTAGACAACTGGGTTGTAATTCTCCCTTCTATTTTAATAAAGTTCTTTGAGTTTTTCCTCCATAAAATCGTGTATTTGTGAATGTTGTTATTTGTGAATGCCATTGTATGTTCATTGTATTTCTAATTCTGCAATGCTTATGATATAATAGATCGAGATGCTTTGACGGTGTTTTGTTACTTTGTCTCTACAGGTATTCTCTAAGCGGGATAAATAGGAAATGAGTTGCAAGCTCTGTCGAGGGGGAGAGAGTTCAAGCAAGGAGTCAAGCGGAAGATTTAGGTTGGTTCCTTTGCCTCTCTCTTATCTATTATACATAAAGGAAATCCCAAATTGCTTTGACTGTTTGTTTCTAGGATAGCTGCCAATCCTAGAGGGCTAGCAGATCGAAAAGACACTAGTTTTCCCGGAAACAAGATGCTAGACATGTTAGGGATTAATATGCATATAGATATGCTACAAGTATATTGTTAGATTGATTCCCTTCACATCCTAGTAGTCCCAAACAAAGGCATTTATCTGTTCCTCTAAAACTTGGATCAATTCCTTCTGCTGATCATTGGTAAGCTCATTACTAATATTTAAAAATTTTCCAAGACTAATTTCAATAGGAATACAATATGGTGTAGAAAATCATATAGATTAACAAGCTTATGCAATTTACTAAAGCACTAGACAAGAATATACTTCTACATTCAGCCAGTGGAAGCCAATAGATCGATGAAAATAATAATAGTAAGAGGAAGACAAATCAATGACACATAACACAATAAGTGTTCCTGGGGAAAGCCACAACTCAAAATGCCACTATCTATATTACATTAAATCAGAAATCCAAGATGATAATATAGTTCTTGTTCTCACAAGAATAATCCCATCACTTAGTATGACAAATCTCCCAGCTCACAAGCAAGCTCAAGCCAAACATTATCCTCTTCTATTGCTCTCCAAGCCCCTATTTCCTTGCGCAATTCCTATCAATGAATAACCCATATTAATGGGAATCGAGTGCATCCAAAACTATGTAATCCCTATTAGGTTCAGTTCCTTATTTCATGCATGATCTATACAACTCAGTAAATCATGCAACTGATAGTACATTATCCCTGCACTCTAGTTTCAACTGAGTCTTTCTCATAATCGACATGCTTGAGTTTCTGATGAGGGAATATTCAGTTAACTGGAGTAGCACTAGTGGATGCATTAGTGCACCAACTAACTGTTAACTCTCTATTAGTTCCACAAGAAGTTTGGAGCTAATTTAACTAAACTTAACTTAGTAAACTGATTTATCTAATTACAACTCACAATTAAACTCATATTGGACCCCTAAAACTTTGGGAGAAAATATACATGACTTCAGAAAGACTTCCAACTCGAAATCCCTAAGATAATTAAGTTAATTAAACTTAATTAACTATTTACAAGTTGATATGAGAATAGAATTTGATTTTAATTATCAATTTATTTCAAGGACAAATTAAAGTGGAATTTTTGGATTCTATTTTTAACATTTCTTGTTGTTATTTTCAACACTCCCTCTCAACAAGAAAGGAATTCAACTCGATCTTCATGCTAAACCTTTGGAATTTTCTGCATGCAAAACTTCTCTCTAGTGTTGTTGCTCCAGTAACTCCAAAAACAAAAAAACATCCGACCCGAATCAGTATGATGCATATGTCATCAAAGTCACTAACTGCTATTGCCTCTGTCTATTAAAAACTTTGCACTTTTGTTGACTCTACCTTTCTGCACTACTATCAACCCTTCTCTGCGCTCTTTAGTATCCGACTACTCTAGCCTCTGCCACTTTGATCTCTAATTGCATCAATCCCACTGATTCCTCCTGCTACTATGTACTTTGGGCTCCCGTAGCAAGGTACAATCCATGGGATAAAGCCTCTTAATGGACCCTACCCAATTTCATCCCTCTTGGGAATATCACTTCACATCACCCCACTTCACACCTAGAGGTATGGTTGCATGTGATCCCTCTGCCCACTTGGCTCAAAATTCCCCCCTACTGGATGTCTCTGCATGAGTGGATGCCTCCACTTGGTCTCCTCTTAGCTTCTCCAATTGTGGATTCTCCACAATTGTCTGAGACAACTTCTTCTATGCTTGAGTGGATCTCTCCACTCAGTTTCCTCTTAGTGACCTGAAATGATCATATGTTAAACTGAAGTAGAATTTATTAATGCCAATAGTGAACTGAATGTTAACTTAAAGTTCTTTAACCATTAGAAATGCTTGAAAAGGAATGATATGATGACAGAATTAAAACTTAAGCAAGATGCAAACAAAAGTGAAAAGCAGCAAAAACACAGTGATACCAGACAACAAGATTGATTACAGAGTTCATCCCCAATGGACTATGTAATCAATCTTGCTATCTAGTATCACTGTGTTTTTTATTCTTTTCACTTTTGTTTGCATATTGCTTAAGTTTTAATTCTCTCCTCAATTCATTCAATTTCAAGTAGTTCTCACAGTTAAACCATTTTAAGTTATCATTCAGTTCACTATTGGCATTAATAAATTCTACTTCAGTTTAACATATGATCATTTCAGATCATATAATTTGGTATCAGAGCAGGTTGCGTTTCTAGAATTTGTAAGTGAATGTTAACTAGATCAAAGTTGTAACGTGGAGAAGGAATTCTCGAGGAGATTGATCCAGAGATTGGAAAGCGAAGAGTCGCTCATAAGCCAACCATGACAAGATCTGATGTAGGTGAAACCCCTGAAACTAAGATGAGCGAGGAACAATTTCAACAAGCATTCCTGAGTATGAAACAGATGTTGGGAGAACTTTATGAAGATAAGAAGGTGAGAGATGCAGTTTCTTCTTCAAAGACATCGAAGAAGGACAAAGGTAAAGGCAAGGCTGATAAACCTCCTTCACCCCCATCATCTCCATCATCATCATCATCTTCTTCTTCTTCTTCCAGTTCAGAATCTGAAACAGAAAAGAAACCTAAGAAAACATCTCTTTTGAAACTTGATGTAAAATTTGAGTTACCTATTTATGATGGCGAAATGAATCCTAAAAAGTTAGATAACTGGATTAAACAGTTAGAAGTGTATTTTCATATTCAGAAAATTTCTGATGATAAAAAAAAAATATAGTTAGCTACACTTAGAATGGGGGGAAAACTTTAATCTGGTGGGAAAGTAAAACTCAGATAGATGTAAAGCGGAAAGGTAAAGTCATCTCTTCATGGACGAAGTTTTTAAAATTTCTTAGGAAACAATTCTATCCTTTAGGATACATGCAGTGAGATGTTATTGATCGGTAGCATTTGAGGAAAGGTAAAGGACAGAGTGTTCAGGAGTTTACTCAAGAGTTCAGAAAGAAAGCATTGGCACTTGGTATTTCATTGGATACACGTGAAACTTTATTAAAATACATCGACGGTTTACATTCATATTTGCAACATACATTATTGATGTTTAACCCTGATTATCTTGATGATGTGTGTGTTCAAGCCATACATATTGAATCAAATGGAAGACCATTCAAGTTTTCACCATAGTCATCCAAAGAGTTGGAAATCAAGGATTCCAATAATAGTAAGGGGAAGAACAATTCGAAGGGAAAAAATCAACGACAACTCAGAAGGAAAGACCTACTTGTTCTCATTGATAGAGAATCGGTCATCAAGGTGTTGGAAAATTCATCCCGAACTTAAGCTAAAGAAGTTCCTTAAGGAGAAGGATGAAAAGAAAGGAATTGCAACCATCCAACAAGATCTAGGTTTCGATTCAGGTGTTGAAAGGAGATTAACTTCCATAGTTTCGACAGTTAAAACATCTGACACTGGTTCAAGTTCAAATACTATTGCATCTTCATCAAACATAAATCCTTCAAATGAGGATAAATGAGTTGAACTATTTAACATAAGGACAACGTTTAAGCACACAAAGATAGATACAATGTTTGACAGTGGATCACAGGAAAATTTAATATCTGAATATTTAGTTAAGAACTTGGGTTTGGAGACATGGAATCATCCAAGACCATACCCATTAGGTTGGCTAAATAAATCAACTCAGATAAAAGTCACAAAACTCTGTCGGTTAAAATTTTCCATTACAGCTAATTACATTGATGAAGTGGAATTAGATGTGGTTCTAGTAGACATATGTGGAGTTGTCTTAGGAAGTCCTTATCTTTATGATCGTGATGTAGTATTTTATAGGAGAGAGCATAAATATCACCTTAAGAAAGATGGGGTTGAATTTATTGTCAGGGCACATCAAAGTAAAAATCACTTGAATTTAGTTGTTGCTAATCAGACAAAGAGATTAATAAGTTCAAATAAGAGATTTGTAATCATGTGTGTAAAGGAACAACATAAGAATCAACATGATGTTTGTTTAGATTATGAGTTTCAGCTAAAAGATAATTTGATCAAAGAGGTAGAAACTTTTTCAGTTCTATTTAAAGAACCCAAACATCTTACTCATAAGTAGGGAATACAACATGAGTTACAATTGATGTCTGAAACTCCTCTTCTTAATGTCAGATTGTCTCATTTCAATCCAAGTTTTGGAGTTATAATACAGGTCTGTATTGGGGGAAGTCAGTGTTAAATTTCTCTTGTATTGCGTCACCATTTCATGTTTCAAATAGTTTGGAAGGCTCTTTTCAAGTGGATAGGAAGCCCATTGGTTTTCATATCAAAGCCCTTTCTAAAGAAGTGTCAAAGTATCCAATACACCTAAGGGAAACTTATGCATCAGGGGAAAGTGCTAATCAATGGAAACATCATTTAATGAATGAAGAAACAATGATTCAAATAAATCATCTGACATTTCAATAATTTCAAAGTCAAACTAAGTTGTAGCACTCTTCACATTAGAGTTTGATGAGTTTATTGCAACAATTTCACTTAATAATCAAGAATCAAGAAAGTATATCATGTCAAGTAGCTGATATGATGTCAAGAATGTCTTTGAATGTTTATGTTATTCCGCAAAATAGATTGTTAGTACATGTCAATGGTATTGAACAATATCCTGTAGAGACTTTTTTCAAATATGTTTATGAATCACTAACTCATGGTACTCTAAGGAAAGAAGTCAATTGCCATGTTCATAACATGTTTTTTAACCATCTTCGCAAGTTGTGCATATTGTAGATGGATGGATCAGTTCACGGATTCAAAATGTGCCATGATCATCATCATTAGGGTCGTCACTTTCAGGTGGTTGATCGAATGTATTGGTACATCATCGGGGAAAGGTGGAGAGTGAGGGAGCTCTACCCTCATCTGATATCTGTCTAGTCAAACGTTTTTAGTCCAAAAGATTTCAAGTGGAGAGGATTGATCCAGGAGGATCTTGTCAATCTAGCATGAGAGGAGTCTTCAGTGGTTCAACATTGAAGTGATCATCAAATGATCATTGATTGATGAGGTCTTGAACTTTATCAACTTCGCCAGTATTCATCAACAACATTTAGTGTTTAGTGTCTTCAGCTTTGATAGTGATGTTTATGGTTCAGGTTGTCCAGTGTTGGTTTCAGTTCCGCCGGTGATGTCAATGGTTGATATGGTTTTCATGTGTTCGAAGGATATGGTTTTGTACCTAGTTGTTGACATGTGGGTGTCTTCAGTCCGCCAAGGCTTGGTTGTCAAATGTGGTCCATGGTTATCATCTTATGGATTTGAATGTCACATTGTGACAATTGATGTAAAAGGGGTTTCTTTTAGATCAAGTCTAAATCCTACCTCTAAAAAACATTATACCATTTGAACCTAATGATAAAACCTAACACTTAACCTAAGTCTAAAACCCTCTCCGGTAATGTAAATACATTACAAACACATAAAAATTTAAAAACATTATAAAATGTATTACATTACCCCTAACCACTGGCCTAAACCGCACGGGGAGCTAACCGCAGCAGGCTATGTGAGCAAATAGGGTAACTGTCAGGGTAACCATAACTGCATCAGAACAACTCCAAACATAACCGCATCGGAAACTAAAATATGTGAGAAGATAAGGGGATAATCATTAGGGTTTACCATAGCAAAGGTCTTTGGAACCGTGAAGTTAGCGCAACACCATAACCGTCGGCATGTGAACAAGTGCAAGCTCACCGCACAGTGAAACCATCAGCTAGAAATGAAACCATCGACACGCTAACCGTGGCTATGACAAGTGCTCACATGCATTGTCATTTCCCTCCGCCTAGTTAGCTAACTGCTAATAGTCTACGGGCTCACTAAGTTCTAAAAGTGGGTTTTTTTTATGTAGTTATTGATAAATTAATTAAAACAAGTGGTGAATGTCACATTTGACATTAAATTCTAACCAATAAACCTTAAATTAACCTTATGGAGTAGTTGATTCATTCCTAAACTCTACAATAGGGAGTTTGAATGCATCTGGAGGGTTATAAAAGCATATTGGTGCATTGGAGGAAGGGAGAGTGGCTTTTAGAGTTTTTATATGTAGAATCTGGAGGTTATAGGTAGTTTTAAGTTTTGTTTTCAATGTAATAGGAGCATTAGGTGTCAGAATTGGGAACCGTGACAAGCGTTGGAAAGCTATTTCAGAGAGACTTCTTGTGACAGTGACCATAAGTGCCGATGTGAATAATCAATCTTGTTAATTTTCTGTGTAATTTACCTCCTTGGATTCAATCCTAATAAAGCGATCGCCCATCTTGAAAGCGAACCCGGAGACGTAGTCCAATAGGGACGAACTTTGTAATCAATCTTACTATCTAGTATCACTTTCTTTTTGCTGCTTTTCACTTCTATTTGCATCTTTCGTATGTTTCTCATCTGTCGTAAAGTCTTTCCTCTCAAATAGTTCTCACAGTTAAATCACTTTAAGTTAACATTCAATTCACTGTTGGCATTAATAAATTATACTTTAGTTTAGCATATGATCATATCAGATCATTTAACTGATAGGCAATACCAGACAACAAGATTTATTATGGAGTTCGTCCCTAATGGACTACGTCTCTGGGTCTACTTTCAAGATGGGTGACCGCTTTATTAGGATTGAATATGAGGATGTTGATTACACCGAAAATTAACCAAACTAATTGTGCACACAGGAAGTTCTGGACACTTTCACAAGAAATATCTCTGAAATATCTTTCCAGCACTTGTCACGGTTCCCAATTCTAACTCCCGATGCTCCTGTTACACTGAAAACAAAAATTCCTATAACCTCTAGAATATGCATATAAAAAATCTAAAAACCACTCTCCCTTCCTCCAATGCACCAATATACCTTTATAACCCTCCAAATGCATTTGAAATCCCTCTTGTAGAGTTTTGGAATGAATCAGCTGCTCCTTAGGGTTAATTTAGGGTTTATTGGTTAGGAGTTAATGTCAAATGTGACATTCACCACTTGTTTTAATTAATTTATCAATAACTACATTAAAAAAATCCACTTTTAGACCTTAGTGAGCCCACAGACTATTAGCAGTTAACTAACCGGGTGGAGGGCATGATAGTGGATGTGAATAGCTGTCATAGTTGTAGTTATCACGTCAACAGTTTCGCTGCCAGCTGATGGTTTCACAATGTGGTGAGCTTGCACTTGTTCACATGCCAATGTTTATGGTGTTGCACTAACTTCGTGGTTTCGAAGATCTGTGCTATGGTAAACCCCGACAGTTATCCCCTTGTTCGCTCACATGATGTAGTTTCCGATGTGGTTATGTTTGGAGCTGTTCCGATGTGGTTATGGTTACCCTGACGGTTAGCTTGTCTGCTCACATGGCCCACTGCGGTTAGCTCCCCGCATAGTTTAGGCCAGTGGTTAGGGGTAATGCAATACATTTTGTAATGTTTTTAAATGTTTATGTGCTTGTAATGTATCTACATGGCCCGAGAGGGTTTTAGCTTAGGTTTTAATGTATTTTATATACATGGTGTATTTTATAGGTTAGGTTTTTAGACTTAGGTTAAGTGTTAGGTTTTATCATTAGGTTCAAATGGTATAATGTTTTTTAGAGGTAGGATTTAGACTTGATCTAAAAGAAACCTATTGGACATGGGATCCCCCACAGCAGCTTTTAGTGTTAAAGCCCAAGTTTTGGTCAATTGTATTGTAAGACTCCGCGAAGTGCGGGCACAGAGCACGAAAGTCTAGGATGAGTCATAGTGTTTTCCACACTAAGAATTGTAAAATAATGTAAAGTTGTGTCAGCCTGCCCATGGTCCACAAACCATGGGATTGTTAAATAGAGCGAGGCTCTAAGTAAAGATAGTGTTTGGGAAGAAAGCAAGTAATAGATAGATGTGATGACATGGCTAGATCATAGAGTGAAACTTGAAGTGTATTGGGTCATAGTAGTAGGAAGAGGCTCTGCAACTGAGTGCGCAAAGGCCTAGTAGAGTCCGCAGTTGAGTGCGCGGACCCCTGCAACTGAGTGCACATGGCAGATTCAGGTCTGTAAGTGGGATAGTACTTGGATTTGAAAGCTAATAAAGAGAAGTTTATTCTATGCATCTATTCTTGAATCTGTATGTTGATGTTATCCGTTACTTTACTCTGTTATATATTGCGCGCAATTGATAATTACATGTATTATTGCTTATAAGTGAATTTAATCTAAGTAATCAGCTAATGGAGACTAAATCACGAAGACTTGGGTAAATAACACAGGTAGCACTGTGACTAGAACTGTGCAAAGACAATATCATAGCGCACAGGGTGCCCACAGGTGCGCGTAGCACAATAAGTGTGAAGGTTGGGCTATGTACCAATCACCACATATTAGACATCCCCAGGGTGCGGAAGCCTGGCTCTAGCACCCTCCCATACTACTTCGAGTCAGACCTCAATCTACGCTCCATGGACTATTGCTGAAAGGGCCAGTAGTACCGGGATTTGCTTGGCTAAATCATTTTCAAACCTAGGTCAAGTCCCACTAAGCCAACAAATGGTTACATTGTCAGGATCGAGATCTACATAAGGGATGTCTAATGTCGTGCCACTGGAACCCAACAAAGAAGGAAATTGAAGAGTGTTTGGATAAGAAGATTCACGAGTTTGCAACACAAGAAAACAGAACTTCGCAAGTATCTGAGAAAAGGTGGATGGATTGCTATGTGTATACAGAATTCCACAAGATTTTCTTTGCATCCTTTCTGTCTGAGTTGTATGAGTGGATCATGAGGTTAGCCAACATCTAGGGAAGGTGTAGGCTCAACCAATTGATAGTGTGGACTCCAAAGCTAGTGCGCAGACTAGAAACCTCAGAGGATAAGATAGCACAAGCTGTGGACCACTGGCTCGACCGAATAATAGGAGGATTTATTACTGAGTTCGCAGTGGACATGGCCATTAGTTATAGTGAGGCAGAGCGATGTTTTCTCAAGGGACCACAAGGTAAGTATATTAAATCTTTGAATACCTAGATTAAGATGATGTTATGTGAAAAGCGGGTTATGTGAATAAATTAATGTTTGGGACTACGCAGAGCAAAAGAATCTACAGAAGCAAAAGTAGTGAAGAATTAGAAAACAGTCTCTTAATTTCACCCTCGTAGGAAAGCGAGGATGAGCTCGCGAAAGTTTCTCCGAGAAGCATGGTCAGTTTGATAAGGCAATAGATTCCGCAGTTACCTCCACTCACCCCGCCACCCACTTCACCTCCCTCACCTCCATCTCCACCCACTCCACCTCCACAGTTTGGTATGGAAAGCGCGATCAAACTCCCAGTGTTTAGAGGAGTAGGGAATGAGGATCCGGACCAATTCTGGTTCATGGTAAGAGCAGTATGGGAAGCACAAGGTGTCACGGACGACAATATTAAGAAGGCTACATTGGTGAGTGCACTACAGGATCACTTATTAATGTGGTACATCAAGCACTCTAATGACCACCCAAATGTAGTGATAGTAAAGATCCAGAATGCGCTGAATAGAGAATTTAGTAGGCCAAAATCAAAGAGGCAGTCAATAATCAGGTTTAAAAAGATCATGATGCTTCCAGGCGAGACTCCCTAGGATCTGGACCAAAGGCTAAAGAGTATGATCCACGAGGCCAATATGACACTAATAGATGCACAGCATCGCGCATGGTTTGTAGCATTTCTGAGACTACACTTAAGGACAACGTTGTCACAACATAAACTTTCTACCCAGGCCGAAGCGTTGGAGATGGCGATGAGATTAGATGAGACCCCGATATAGGACCCTGGGTTGGGAGTTAAGAAAATCCATGCACAACTACAGAATCTATGTTTGGAAATGAAAAGCTTAAAGCAGGATAGGGTACACGACCAGAGGCATGCGAGGAAGTATGGTGCATAAAATGCAAAGGCCAAGGTCATGACAAGGATCATTGTCTAGTGTCTGCGAACTACTTGGCAAGAGCAGGGAAATGTCACTGAGACCGGAGGCATAGGTAGGGCCGAGCATGGCACCCGCGTTATGGTGTGTGATCTGTTAGATAGGTGGGAAACACAAGAGGACAATTGTCATTTGCTGTAGAAATATACCTAGACACCCTAGCAATTGTTTTGTAATTTTTGCAGGTCGATAGGCCATGATGAGCGCACTTGCTGCAGTTACGAGCTAATGATGGATCAGACCCCATCCATAGAATGTAGACCGAAACCCAAGCCCTCGACCCAGATACGGGGATGGCGCACGCTGGATTTTAGGGGCGAGGTCAAGGACGAGGAGGAATGGGACGAGGAAGGGGTCGTGGATAGTTAATTTGTTACAATTGCGGAGGACCAGGGCACTATGCCCATGACTATACCAACCCAACGAGGAAATCATGTATGTATTGTGCTCGGTTTGATCATGAAACAATAGACTATCCTACGCTGACCACATAAATGCATGAAAAAGGGGTATTCCAGCCTCCCTGACTCACAATATACAAATGATGAGGTTTGAGTCACATGAAGAGGACCCGAATGTAAACATGATACTCAAAAGTGGTGCGACCATGGGAGATGATAAGGGGGGGGCGAGGAAGATACGCAGGTTTGCAAGGCTCCTGCAAAGGAACCTGAGTTTGACTTAGAATGTGCAAAGGAGACATTCATGGAAGCTAAGAAGAGCTTCGCAGAGGCCTCCACTTCAAGTAGTAAGGATCAACCAAAGCCAAAAATGGATCCTTCAATGCTTACTACCTTTCTGGAGACCTACATGAAACTGTTTCATGACAACAAGGCGGTCAAAAGGACTACAGGAATTGATCACCAGGTGCACGGGGTCTGGCGAACTGTGCGTAGTCCGGAAATTGAGGAAGTATGCATTACACACTGGAAGGGATATGAGGTTGACTGCACAGATTGGTGAGTATGAAATGGATCAGGTAATCCTAGACTTGGGTTCGGACATGAATGTATTACCGAAGCAAACATGGGAACATATGGGCAGGCCTACATTATAGTGGTTCCCTATTCAATTACGGATGGTGGACCAACATAATATTTTGCCCATGGGAAGGTTGCAAGGGGTAACAGTTGATATTGAAGGCGGGAGCACATAGACATATTTCGAAATAATAGAGATTGTCGATGACAGCAATCCCTATCCCACGTTGTTAGGAATAGACTGGGCCACCAATATGAACAAAGTCATCAATCTAAAGAAGCGAAAAAATGATCTCCGAGAAAAAAATCGCTATGTGTAGTAGTCTCACTGGACCCAGCCGAAGGAGCGCGCTACACTAAATCAGTGCGTGACAATGAAATCGATGAAGATATTGACTGTATTTACAAGATAACTATGCAAGATTAGGATTGGGTGAATCCAACTGCAAATGGGAGGATCTCGTGGGAGCACAAAAGCTCCTGCACTTAGAATTCAGACGAAGAAGTAGAGTGATGGCAGAATCGGTTGCACGAAGTAACGATGCTGAGTTGCAATATGATGGTTAGATCACTACGTTGCGTGACAACGGAGGCAAGAGAGATGCCAACATATGATGGATTGATAGAGGTGGATGAATTCCTGAGTAAATTTGAAAGCGCAGTACCAGAACAACAACGGTTCGATGCATTGAAGAGGGCATTGCGCGCAACCCCCACACGATGGTGGCGTACACATCAAAGAAATTTTGAGGACTGGCGCAGATGTAGAAGAATGATGCACCTATGATTTGGAAGCCCCCAGCTTCAAATGAGAGTCAAGCGGCAAGGACGAAGCAACTTGCGTGCCCACCTGTGTAGATGGGTACAAACATGTGTTGTGCAGCCCACTCAAGCACACCCCAAACAAAGGATCGAAAATCGGGACAGCACGCAGCAGTAGGAAAGGCAACATGCACCACAAAATTTCCACGTGGAAGCATTCAAGAAGGTATGCCAAGTCTTGAACAAGGTTCACCAGGCAAGACGAACTGACTGGGACCTGCATGTACCAGTGGTTCGATGGGCCTATATGGCCATATGAAAAAACCTGAGCATGGAGATGATACCAAAGCTAAAGAGCAGAGTTGAGACCATAATTGTGGAGAAAGGAATCCTCACGCAATATCTCTCACAAGTGGGATGATTGACGAGGGCCGAGACGAAGGAATTATGCAGTTACAGGAAGCCATTCGGTGAGGGAACCTTAAACTTCGTGAATTCGAAGAAGATCAGTTACCGCTGAGGAAGAAAAGCATGTTAATGGATGCAGAGATCAAAAATCTGGAAAACAAAATCGCACAAGCATGTCGTGTTGATAATCTAAGAATGATAGGACATGATATGGGCAGCCATAATACTGCATTGGGAGATTTCCACTGAGAATCTTTTGCTTTGCTACCATGGCTGCGACCACACCTTACCAGACAAAGTAACCAGGGGAGCACACCGCATAAGGAAGAACACGCAGTGCTGACTATCATGAGGGTAATTGAGGAGTGCCCGCGGAAGGTGAATTGAAGCCTTACATAGGTGGTGTGACCACCTGACTATCCATAGAGAGCATAGTCTCAGCGCTCCAAGCAGTTGAAAGAGAGTGCGGGACTATAAAAGAGTCTGTGAGGGAGCTGCATGATCAAGAGGGTACGCGCAGGATTAGTATGTCACAGGGGTCGCGTCCACGCATAGGGGGTTGCGTTGCTGCGTGGATAGGCTGGGAAGTGACCATTGGTGTCATTGTTCATGAAAAGATGTCCAATTTAAGACACCGAGGAGTGGGCAGTAGGAAATTAAGACACGAAGTCAGAACTAGATTTGGGACGATCTTCTGCCAATCTAGCATTAATGGGCCGAATGAGGGGGGAATGGTCGAATTTGAATTCAAAAAGGCCTATAAATCATAGGTGGGTATCTAGCAAACAACCCTTGGAATTTTGAGAATTCAGTTGTTACGCTATCAAGTGGGTATGGACATTACAAATTTGGAGGCTTTGAGAGCAAGTTCAGTGTTTGAGACATTACCGAAGGAGACGCAGGACTTCTTGAATAGAATGATGTCGACAACCGTGGAAACCACGCAGAGCCCTACGCTACAAGTGGGGTATGTTATAGACATATTTGGGCACATCAACCCCAACTCAAATGTCGATCATATTAGGGTTCATCAACCCCTTATATAGTTTTTTTATGCCCTAAAGAAACTTAGTTCTCTGAATTCCTCTTTCCCTAAAAGTTCCATCACAAAATTCATCAAAGAAGTGCCTCAAAGGAATCATTACAGAAAGCCCTGTGTTAGGGTGCTATGCATAGTAGGTGCCACACTGTCAAAGTTCTATGCAACGCAATTTGGCCCTCTTTAGGGTGCAATGGTCGAGCTTAGACAAAATTCTGGGATAGTTTGAGGAATCAATTACTCATGGCAACCTCTAGAAGCTTCTCCAGTGCCACTTGCCCCTCTGAGTTTGCCCAAGGATGACTAAAGGAATTAGGAAACCACCTTTTATTCCCCTCTTTCATGGAACCAATTCCTAAAAATAGGAAGGCGTTCATCATCATCATTGATGACTCAACCTCCTTCACTCATCTATAAATGGATCCATCATCCAAGAGATCTAGGGGCTGAATATTTCTGAGTGATAAGGAAGTGCTGATGGTTTTAGTATTGAGAGAAAATGTTTTTGTAATGTTAGAATTTCTTGCTGCTCATGAGGTGAAGAAGGTTTGAAGCTAGGAGGATGGGGCTGGATCAAACTTATGGGTTGTAATCCTCCTTTCTATTAATAAAGCTTTTCAAGATTTTTCCCCTATGATTGTGTAATCTTTCAATGCAATTATATATTTATCATACTTTTGATTCTGTGATGTTTATGAATTATGGATCATTATGCTTTGACGGGTCTATGTTTCTGTAATTGCACAGGTACTCTCCAAGTGTTTTAAGTACAGGGAGGAGTAACAAGATCGGCCAAAGGAGAGAGAGATCAAGTGAGGAATGAAGCAGAAGTTATAGGTTGGATCTTTATAATATTTCTCTTATCTGTCATTCATAGGAAAAATAGTGAATTGTTTTAACTATTATTTCTAGGTTAGCTACCAAGCCTAGAGGGTTAGCATTTCTTAGAAATACTAATTTTCCCAGAAAAAAATTGGTGACTCCACTGGGGAAAACTAAATTCCCTTTTTGGTAGCTTAGTAGCCTCTTAGAACATTCCACTACACTTGCTATTGTTCATTGAAATCAAGCTTAATTCACTGAAAATTGCATCAAAATTGAGCCATAAACAACTTCAGAATCGCTCCCTATGACCATCACACTGTCTTGAAACGTGACCTGCTATGCATAGCAGTTCCTAAAAGGACAAAGTGCTATGCATAGCACTATCTTCAAAGAGAAAGTGCAATGATTGTCTAAAGCTCAATTTTCCCATCTAGGAATTGAGGTTTTTGACCAAATTTCATCTTTGTTTGATTGCTTGCTGAACATGAATGATGTCTCATCACTGAAACCAAATTTCATCACTTAATTAAGCCCTATTTAGACTAGGATTGGTGAATGTTTTTATGTATTTTTTTTTTCATTTACAATCCATTATCAAAAAGTAGTGTTGATCGATTGTTGTTTCGATAGAAAAGTATCGTAAAGTCTTCAATTTCGTCGAAAAAGTGAAGTGTTGTAAAAATATTCCTTCATAGCTAATTGATTAAACTATTTTGTGCATTTGATTTGATTTCATTCAAAGTGTTGAAAATTTTTGTTTCTTCAAACTTGAAAGTGTCGTTTATTCCTCCTTTCTATCTTTGGAGAAAAATTGTCGAAAATTGTGATTTTTTGCAAAGTATTCTGAATCATTTTTGCATTTAGTTTTCCTTGTTGTCTCATTCACATTAAGGGAAGCTGAAAACAAATACATGCATTTTGCATTGTGCATATTAAGGTTTGTGAATGCTTGATAGGAATAACTAGGGAAATTGCATTAGATGTGCTCTTTGCTCTTTGTCAAAGATCTGATTTCTCTTTCCTTTAGTAACTAAGGTTTTCATTGTTCAAACTAAATCAAAAGTTTGTTTATCATGATAGTTGCATTTTAGGAATTGCGAACATTCATCACGTGGTGAACCTTAAAAGGAAAATATTTAAGAAATATCAACTTAAAATGAACCTCAATTAATCTAACAATGCTTTGGAACTTAACGCAGCACATCTAAAGGTCTAGGCTAGAGACGTGTTCCGGAGTCTTTAAACCTAGTGGTTGTTGTTTTCACTGAAGGTTGGGTAATTCCTCCTCTTTGATTTGATAAGTGCTATTACAGACTTGTGCTCCCTGTACCATCGTGTATATAGTGGGAGACCCCAATAGGTTCAAATCCTTTATCCCTAGGAAGCCGAGTCTATCACCTTAGCAATCACAATGCACTGAACACAGTATTCAAGAAGACTGACTGCCGTATGGTAAATCCTTGGTAATTTCTCTTTAATTTACCACCAAGGTGTATATTGTAGTTTTCTGATTAGTTTGGTGAACCCTCTTGCTTAGTATCTCCAAAGCAGTCACTTTTTCTCCTTTTTGACTCCTTAAAAGAAAAGGTTCATCTGAGTGCTTGTCCTTTCAAGCTCATTAAAAAACGAAAGCGACTAGAGTCATCTTTTTCTTTTTCTCGACTCTTAAAAAATGAAAAAGAAAAGTTCAGTTCTAGTGTTGCCTAATGAAAGTATTGGTACTAGTAACTAGGTGGCTAAGAAGAAGAAGAAAGGGAAGAAGAAGAAGAAGAAGCAAATTCAGCAGAGGGGCGACCAAGCAACCATTGCTTTGAATGCAAAATATAATGAGAAATTGTCCATTAAGCCTCACAAAGTTCGATATCCATGTAAACTTTGTGCGGGAGACCATATTCTTTGAAATTGTCCTGATATTCCTCAGATCTTAGAAGAATGGTCTTCTCATTCACATCATCCTGTATCATCAACCTCTAGAGATCATGTTCGTGACATACCACCAACTAGTGATAGTAAAGTTCATGGAAAGAAGGGAAAAGTCAAGTTTCCATGTAGGTTATGTGAAGGGAATCACCCCATTCACCTTTGTCCCTATCTGCATGAAGCCAAAAGAGTGTTGGATAACCATCCTGCCTCACCTCAGTGACTTCCATATGGTTACAAGAAACTATCCCTAAATCCTTCACTAGTTGATGAATTGACTAACTCAAATCAACCGTCAGTCAAACCCACTCTCTCTAAAAGTGAATCCTCTGAGTCTATACCCAACCCAAATCAATAGGTCGAGGTAATACTTGACCCGATTTCACCTTTGGTAAATTGTACCTTTTCTGAAGAGAGTGAAAACCATACCACTCAGGTTCTTTTTGTTTCTTCAAATTCAAATAAGCTTGGGGGCAATCCACCTGTTCCATCAAGACAGGAGGAAAATCCTCTAGTTCTCGTAACTCAAGGGGTTAATCCTCTCGTTTCTACGGTAACCCCTCCAAGTAGTCTAGTCACTTCCTTTGATTGGAATCGACTAGCTAGATTCCGCCTTCCTTCTTATGTGCCTTTCCAGATCATAATACAAGTTTGTAATATGATTGTATCTATCACTATTATAGATGAAGGTGCATCAGTGAGTAACCTTTCCTCAGCTGCTTGGAAAGCACTTGGTTCACCACTGCTTGTGCCTGTTACACAGAATTTGTTGGGTTTTAACAAAGGAACTAGTAAACCATTAGGGATCCTTCCACAGTTACCTATCACTTTGGGAGGAAAAATCGTATATCTGAACACCATGATAGTCCCGGGACCTTTAGATTACAATTTACTTTTGGGGCGCGACTATGTTTATGGTATGGGAGCTATTGTTTCAACACTCTTTCGAGTGATTTGTTCCCTCATGAAGGCAGGATTGTCACTGTTGACTAGCTTTCATTTCCCGGTCCAAATATAGCTCCTAGTCAACCATCTTCCCTAAATGGTCCATATGTACCAAAGGTATCATCCCCGCCATGGGTTAATTATGTTGCACCCTGTTCCATACCTGCATCAATTGACAATCAACTCAGTGGTGTTGTACATCATGTACTAGGGGAATTGGAACCAGATCTCTCCTTCATGACCACTTACGAGTTGTGATCAAGGGTCTCTGATTATAATTCATTGTCTTGTGTCAACCTCGTTAAAAAATGAAACAAGGAGTTTGAGGATAGTTCTTTTACTGTGTCAACCTCGTTAAAAAATGAAACAGGTCCATGAGAGCAGTTCTTTATTGTGTCAACCTCGTTAAAAAATGAAACAAGCCAATAGGCATAGTTCCTTGTCTTGTGTCAAGCTCGTTAAAAAATGAAACAAGGAATCTGAGCAAAGCTTCTTATCTTGTGTCAAGCTCATTTAAAAATGAAACAAGGTCTCAAATCCCAGTCGAGTCTTTCACTTGATCTCATAAAAGAACCTTCATTCCATCCACTTGAGAGCCATGAGTAGTCTACTTAGGTGAATGTAATGAAGCTTGGGGGGCATGTAAACTAATCTCAAGCATAGTTTTTTCATTTTAAGCTTGTGTAAAAATGAAAGTTATGTGAAGAGAATCACCCCATTCACCTTTGTCCCTATCTGGACGAAGCCAAAAGGTTTTGGATAATCGTCCTACTTCACCGCGGTGACTTCCATCTGGTTACAGAAAACTCTCCCTTTCATCATGTTGTGGGCATGTAAACCAATCTCAAGCATAGTTTTTTCATTTTAGGCTTGTATAAACATGAAACTGAATCCAAGCAC
Source organism: Pinus taeda (assembly GCA_000404065.3). Lineage (NCBI taxonomy): Eukaryota > Viridiplantae > Streptophyta > Pinopsida > Pinales > Pinaceae > Pinus > Pinus taeda. Next base: position 10,741 of record APFE030275815.1, on the reverse strand, counting down.
AGTTCCCTATTGTTCAAGCTTGTCTAAAAATGAACCCATTCCATTTTACCCTTGTTACTACCATTTTATCAGCCTTTTCTATAAGATAAGCCTTAATTGTTTCATATCATCGCCACCATCCCTTTGGTCGGTCATATGCTTTCACTTGGTTGTTTTACCTTTTTTGAGGAACAATTGCAATGAGTGGTCTTATTAGCTGCCCTCTTCACATTAATCAACATGTTTTGAGAAGTTCCAACATCACCAGTACTAGTTGCTACCCTAGACCACTCATTCCTCAAAATGGAGTCCTCCTTAAGCTCTTTTTAGACTCTCTAAACATGAAAAGGACCGAGTTATCTTTGTCGTTAAACTCGTTAAAATATCATAATAGCGACAAACTTGTCCATCTAGACAAGACCGAGTTTCACCGTCGCTAGACTCATTAAAACATCAAATAGCGATGGGTTTGCCAAAAGGGCGAATTATAGAACAAGCATATGTTATCCTCCTCATGGTTGATAAAAAATAAAGAGGTATTGGTCAGCAATGACTAGGGAAAATGGGAAAATTATTGGAAACTTATGGTAGCGAGTCACTCTTGAACATGACACTTTCACATCATCTCTGTGATTAAGCTGGGTTGGCACATTTTGTTTGATGGTCATCATACCATTGGTATATCACACCATCCATCACTTTTGTTTTTAGTCAACGCTACCAATTCATCTCAGTGTCGCTGATATGTTCAAGAGAAGTCATCCAGATAAAGACTCATCCGTTGCAATACTACAAACCTTCATTTTCATGACCGCCATTCCTTAACCTTGTGTCGTCAGTTTGTTTTCATCTCCAAAAATCATTTACTTCGTTTCGTGTCGTAGATGTTAACACCCAGGTTGTTCCCTTTGACTCCCAAGGGAATACGGCCGGGATAACCACTAACCAATCTTTGGATTACAGCTTCTAGCCCAGCTGTAATCAGAGAGGGCTCTCTCTTTAAGGTTTGTCTCTGTTTTGTGGAGATTTTAGGCTAGTTATGAAGTAAGGGTTTTGGTTTATGTTTGGGTTGGAAGGATGTCTTTCTGTACCTAAAAGGTAAATCTGCAGATAATGTTAGTTCATTGGGCAATGGAGTCTGTGGCTACTGGTTGTTGAAATCTTGAGTTTGAGCAGCTGGAGTTACAGGGCCATTAAAATATTTCATAAAACAAAACTTGAAATTATGATGATGAAATGTAAACAACCAGTGAAAAGCAATTAAGAATTTTCCACTAAGCTGGGGTGTGGGAAAGAGATATATTCCTCAGGAGCAAACTTGAATTCCTGAAACAATAATCACTGTGAAAGATATAGTGTGAAAGGGCAGCAATTAAGAATTACACCTTATTACTATAACTGAAGAAAATTTATAATAGCTTAGATTGAGTTCAGGGTAATCTGTGATTAAATCCTGGAACTATTCTTTTTCCTTGCCACTAACTGTAAAGCACAGAAGCACGAAAGAGATATAAAAATATAACAAAACACATAACAAAGAGTTTTAGGGAAAACTTATTGTACCATGAAGTACGTAGGAATCCTGTAACATTTAGTTAAACACCACAATGCATCAAACAACACAGAGCTTTGGAAATTCCATCGGCTTTTGTATTACTTCTCTGAGAATTTACAGTAAAAGAACTCAAGAAGAGACATCAAGAACAACCAACCCCTGCAAACTCATGCAAGGGGGTATATATACAAATGTTTCATACAAAATATCTCAGGCATTGAGTCATCTGAGAAATAAATATCTTCACCAACTCGTACAGGAAATAGTAGATAAGAAGTTATTGCAGCTTTCAATACAACATAAATGCTCTTTAATTCTTTCAGAAGATTTCGACCTTTTGAGGTCACTGAGTCGGTTGAACGCTTTGTTATAAATGAAGAATGACGTGTCTTTGTAGCTCTGTCCTCCTGTAGCTTTGCCTTGTCACCGGTGACTGTCAGTGTTGTTGTGGTGGCCGAATGGTTTCTTTGAGTTGGCTCAGCCTCTTTTCTCCATACATGCTGATATATCAAAATTTTCCTGTGCATGGCAACTTACATATTTCAATGGAAAAAACTTGATTACTGGCTCTGGTTTAGTAGTAATTGTATCAATCCATTCCAGACTTCCTGTGTGGGCAATTGATGTCTTAAAATTGCCTCTATAGTCTCATCCGCCTTTGTATATTTATAGAAATTTGGAGGCGCATCAAACAAGTGATTGATTTCATTCATAATAAAAAATAAGCTCTCTACCCTATTGTAGAGAGTCTGTCCTGATGCTGGCCCTGATTCTGCTGAAGTGCTGGGATTTTCTGCAATCTGATTTGTAGCGAAGGTGTTGACCCTTTTGGCATAATTTTCATGGGAAAGTAGTCTTCCTGAGGTGCCCATTAAGCTAGGAAGACCTCTGTTCTGTAATGCTATAAATTTGTCCATGAATTTATTAATGTCTGTCTGCATATCCTAGCTTCTTCTCTCTAATGTCTGTACCAGGTTTCTTAGTGTCAGGACCCTTTTGACCATCGAAATGGTCTTAGTCCTGTTGGCAATTCCCATTGTGACCAGCTGAGAACTTGTTCTGTGATTAAGCACATTAATCATTCTAGTGGCAGTCTCAGGCATATTGCCTAGAGATGCCCTTGCTCTTTGGATTTCCCTATGTGCTTTTCCAATGAGCCCCATCTGCTCATGAATAGCCTCAATATATTCCCACTGGTCAGTGATGGATTGACCAATATTGGCCCATAGGACTCTCTTGAGCTCAGCTGTTACTTTATCAAGTGTGAGCTCTTTCTCTAGCTCATTTATCCTCCTTTTGAGAGTCTTTATCTCTCTTTCTTTCTCAGCTACGTTCTGCTTGGATTTATCATATCTTTCATTGAGCTTAGCCAAAGTTTCTTTGGCTTGCTTCAGCTCTGGCATTTGGGCCTCCAAGACCTGAATTTCATTCCTGAGCTTCTGCATATCAAGACTTTGAGCCTTCTCTGTTGTTGGTGCTGAGGTAGAGGGTGATGTTTGCTCTGTCTGCTGAATGGGAGGGGCAGTGGTTTGAGGGGCTTCTTCCAGATTGATTGTTTCTAGAGGGGGCTGAGAAGTTTGGCCTGCCTCTTTTTGTTGCAATGCTGCCTGCAGTGCAGCTTCTGATTCTCCCAACTTTTCTTGTGTAAGGATGAGCTGTTTATATAGTGACACCAGCATAGTTGCTGCATCCTTGTCATGTCTCAGCTGGGCCACTTCTTCAGTTTGGGGATGAAGAGTTGATGGGATCTTGATCATCTTCCTTAATGCTGCCATATCTGCATCCCTTAGCTTCAACAGCTCCTGCACAGCTTTGACATCTTTGGGATCATGCCCAAGCTCTATTATGATGTCCTCTAAAGCTTTGATCCTATTGTCCTTTGCTTGAGAGGATGATCTTTCTAACTCAAGTTGTGCAGTTGTATTATTTAGGCTATTTTCTAGCCTGTAGTTCACCAATGTTTTATCTGCCAAGGAGGCATATACCATCTCACCCGTTTGCTTATGTAATTCTATCTGATCCAT
>APFE030275813.1:27082-38213 GCA_000404065.3 Pinus taeda | reverse complement strand
GTGACCGTTGGGATTCACATCAGAAGGTCCCTTGAACTACTTTGTCCATTCGGCTTCCACACTAACCCATTTAGGATTAGGTGTCCAACATTCCCCCCCTTAATCCGATGGGTTATGTATGAGTCCAAGAAAAGAGCTGTAATACAAAATGTGCAAAAATGCATGGCAGCACTAGGCTGAATGTGCTCTCTGAAATGTTGGTATAAAAAGGCAGTGGTTTAAGGATGACCACCAACACTGGAACGCTTAGTTCAGTTCCCGGAACTCTTCCAAAACTGGCAAGAAGCTGAAGTCTTCTGCTAGAGGAAGTGATCCTATTGTTTTAAAGAGGGAAACCTTCAACCATAAAAGGGAGTCCCCGCATAAAAGGGAGAACTTCAATCTGAAAAGGGAAGTCTCAACCTGTGATGGTTTAAGGATGACCAACAACTCTGGAATGCTTAATGCAATTCCTGGAAATCTTCCAAAACTGGCAAGAAGCTGGAGTCTTCTGCTAGAGGAAGTGTTCTCAATTTTGTTCCTGGAATTCTTCCAAAACTGGCAAGAAGCTGAAGTCTTCTGCTAGAGGAAGTGCCCCAGATTGCCAACTAAAGGCATGTTCATGGGCATCTTTTTTTCTAGCTACAATTCTGAAACTGGTGTGGCAGGTTGTGGCTCAGGCTAGCTTGATGTGACTTTGAAGCTTGTAGATGACCATCATTTCCCCCCTGTCAAATACAAGGTGAGATGATGGAGAAAACTCAATTGTAAGATTGTTCAATACTCTAAAAGAAGTTCTGACATGTGATTGGAATATCTTCTTGGTTGTTCATGCCTATTGCCAAGAAGCGATCCATCCAAGATGAATCTTTGTTCTTGCAAGACGTTTATTTCTGAAGCATCTGTGTGAAGAATGACTGGTTTTATGACAGTGCTTACATGGATGAAGATCAAAATAGTGATCTTTCAAATGGCCAACTCGGTCACAGTGTTGGCATTTCACAATCTGTTGTGGTGGCTATTGCTGTGAAAGAGGAGTAGAATCTGGAACAGCTAGAGGTGAACTGTCATGAATCAATCTAGCACTCTGAAACTGAATGGGCTTTGAGTAGTCTGGAATATGAAATGAAAATTCCTTGTCATATCCAGGACCAGTTCTGTGCTTGTTGTGGACAAGATGTTCCCAAGGTCTAATGATGGGCTTGGGAAGTGCAGAATGATTTTCTGCATCTGCATGTACAACTGCTGCTTTATGGGGTACTAAATCTGAACCAACTGTAACATCATTGACTTGCTTCTGATGGGTTGCATTCTCAATGTTCTGAACAAAAACGTGTTCAGAATTACTCCTATGTTTTAGTTCTTCTTGCTGTAGCTGAGTTTCAAGCTGCAAAAAATCAATTTTCTCGTGCATTTTGTAGACAGACTTGAATGTATGTGAGAGAAACTTTGTTGACTTTTAATGTTTCATGATTAGTAGACAATATGAGAGTTTTGAGGAACTCTAATACTTCACTGATTCTAGCCATTTTTTTTTCTTCAATGTCAGATTTACACCTTAAAAACTGATCACAACTACTACTCAGTGCAGAAAAGTAATACCCACTCACAGTACACAGCAATATCCTTTACAAATGTGCAGCAAATGAATCAAGGAATCAATGTATATATATGTAGATAGAGACTATACTAAGTTTTAATACCACAACTGGGGCAGCAGCAACTGCAAACTTGCTTGGATCCTTCAAATACTCCTTCCCTTTTGAATCAGAAAACCCCTACCGCTATTCTATATTTCACTGTTTCTTTCTGTTGAGGACTTCATCAATGGTCCTTGCATATATTTCACAAATTTTACAATTAACTCTCGCAGTTTCCTTAAAATAAAGTGAAGAGGTTTACTCAAGCTTGACCCACAATAGTTCCACTTCTTCTACAAGAAAGTAGTTCAGATCCCATAAAATTTTCCAAGGGTTTCAGAGAGTAACTCAACAGTGAAAACGACGCTTTAGCTGCGTAACTTTGATTGAACACACTGGATTGAACACAAAAGAACTATATGTTCAACAAAATATTATTTAGCTAAATTTAACAGTTACACTGATCAATCACCGAAAACCATGGTGAGACATGAAACAATTCATAGAGATTGATCTAGACTTGTAATTTTGTAAATGGATCATGAACGGACTACCCTATATGATATCCTCCCATATACAAAAATTTAGCAGAAGTAAGTATAATATTTCTAGATCCTCACTATTTCACCCAAAAAACCAGCTCCTCTCAGCGGAACCAGAGCAAAAGTTCCTCTGTCATTTGCTGCTCCATTTTCATGGCTCTTTCATTTGATAAAATCGACAACCTACAAAGAGGGCAAGCGGCCTACTAGCCATAATCCATCCATCTATCAATGCAAGATTTGTGAAATATATGAGAGCAACGCAGCTTACGAATCTGATCAAATTCTCCAACAATTCTACATAAGCAAATAGGGCACTCTATAACGTTACCAAATGTGCCAGGGCATCTGTTGGTTTTACTGTCAAGTTCTGCAATCAGTATGAGACGAGCAAGGTGGGAGCCCAGGCCAAGAGCAACAAATCTTCTGGTTCAAAAATTTCTGATAGACACCACTCAAACTGAGATCATTGAAGGCATCACTTCCTTTCGACTTCCGAGAGCGGTTATGAGCTCTCAAAGATGTAGTCAAACGCATATTATATTCAATTCAACCCAGGTTCCACAACTTCATAGTTTAATCAATGCATAGTCCGACAGTAGGTAGAACATTCGATTCACTAGTGAGCCTGAGCCAACGGCTTTACATATATAAAAAGAACATAATCAGATTCAAGCTCAAAACCAAAACGTTTTGATGGACATACTTCAGATATCGCTCTCGTTACATTAAATCGATAGCCCAGCCAATGGCTTTACATATATAAAAAGCACATCCAAAAGGTATCATATGCACTACTATATGCGTATGCAACCAAAATATGCTTTGTCGATCCCATGTACCTTCAAAATGCCGAAGATCTATATACTATAGCTACCAAAATTTAAGAAGAAACCAATGTGAATACAAGGATCTTGCATTACCCCTTTCTGCTTTCAAATTTAAAACCAAAAAGCATTCTCCTTTCCGCTTTCAAATGTAAAACCAAAAAACTATCGTTACCAACATAGTAATGCACCAAAAACTTAACTTCTCTGAAATACCACAACGCTAACGAGTAGCGTTAACCAACAAACAGCATGATATATCAAGCTGAGGTATGAAGACCTGGGACCTATGAATTTCTTAACTAGGTTTGTTGCTTAGTCCAGAGATAAAGACAACCAAGCAAAAACTACCATCACGCTAATTCTGTCAACTCAAGTTCTGGTCTTTTGAAGTTATGCAGGCTGACTTGCCCGCGGAATATATATAGAGATTCAAAATAAAAGTTGAGACCATAGAGTTTCTCGATCAAATTTCTAACTTAACATCGGTGTCTGGTGAAGCCAGCGTCTTGTCTGGCACAAGAGGGGATGTAAAACTGGTGCAACAATTAATTATCAACGCTGCTGCAAATACCTCATCACAACAAACTACAATCAAGAGAAAAGGAAACCTTCCAGGCACACCAGATCTTGATGCTGAGGTGATAGCTTTATCGCCTAGGACATTGATGACTACAAACAAATTTGTTTGTGAAATACCATGACCCAACGAGGGCTCTAGGTGACCTCACAGGCGTGAAGAAGCATTTATGTAGAAAGCACGGAGAAAAGAAATGGAAATTTGATAAATGCTCCAAACGATATGCTATTCAGTTTGATTGCAGGGCGCACTCCAAGACTTATGGAACCCGCGAGTATAGATGCGACTATGGAACACTCTTATCCAGGAGGGACAGATTTATCACGCACCAAGCATTTTGCGATTCCTTGGGTGAAGAGAGTGCAAGATTTTCGACAGGAATAACTGTGGGTGGTGTCTAGCTGCTGGGCAACAATTTCCTAAGCGCAGGGGAGCTTCAAGCAGGTGCAAGTTCAATGTTGGTAATGAGAGTAGTCATCGGAGGTGGAGTCAGATCGGCTTCTTCTTTCAAACCAGGCGGTAGTGGAATAATAGTGAATAGCAGGTGGGCAACTTCAGGAGCAGAGAAATCAACGGTCAAAGCCAAGGCGAAACAGAATTTGATGCGTTGAGAGAAAATTGATTAACGACCGTTTGAAGAACAGGCAGAGGAACATTTCAGCGTGGAGCAGCGTTTCATTATGTATTGTTCAGGTGAATGCACAGAACTTCAGAAACGTTTATGAAACCATGTCAGAACAGCTTGGACAACGTTGGCAGTGTCAGGCAGAGGAACGTTTGCATCGTTCAAGTGAATGTCAAGCGCAGGTCTGTATAAAAGGAATATGGCAGTAGATTTCTAGCAGAGAACACTTCAATGTTTAAATCAAAGGACCAGCATTAAAAATTTAGGAATGCGTAGAGGTCGTGGTCAGGAATACATTGCAGTCAGAGATACATTCTTGCTAGGGCAGAGATGGCAGGTCTGAGCATTTTTAGAAGGCAGGTGAATAAAAATAGCGCTGGAGAAATAACAGGTTGCAGCTAAAATTTAGCTGAGACAAGATTCGTGAGAAAATATTCATGTAATTCATGGCAGAAATAACCTGCACAAAAAAAGCCATAAAACAAATGGCTCAAATTGGAGCAGGACCAGCAATCGCCCGCTCTGATACCATGTTAAACAAACATAGACAGCAAGAGAAATATGAAAGATAAAACATGACAATACAATTTTTATTGACAAGAGATATACATTTATAGTACATTATGTGACTGTTGGGTTCCACATCCTGAGGTCTCTTGGACTCCTTTTGTCCATTCGGCTTCCACACTAACCCATTGAGGATTAGGTGTCCAACAAAAAATATAATAAAACTACTTTTTCAACTCGTATTTTCAACTTATCTCCCTAAAGATTTACTCAAATTTCGAGTGGGAGTACTCGTTGGATGCAAAATTTAATTCCTCATCCAAGGAGTACCCATGTTGCATACTTTCGATAGACCTTGCTACATGAAAAATGAAAAATACATATGTATTTTTCATTTTTCATGTAGCAGGGTCCATCGAAAGTATGCAACATGGGTACTTCTTGGATGAGGAATCAAATTCTGCATCCAACAAGTGTTTTCACTTGAAATTTAAGTAAACCCATAGGGAGATAAGTTAAAAATATGAGTTGAAAAAAAAAATCATTTTTTCCCTCTAAAATTTGATGATGTAATCTAATATTATTTTATTATTTCCACTATTATTTTACAATTTCCTTAGGAGGACCATTTTAGACTTCAAAACTCCCATAATGAGTCATAAAGTGGTGAGCTCTAGCCCGAACACTAATAGTAGTTCCAAAGAATCATCAGAAGAAGAGGAGGACTAGAGGGGATCCATACATCAACGGAAGGTTTGGGGCCATCTGTGCAGCTGAGTTCTGCAGATGAATGACCATATTGTGCAAGGACAAAGAAACCAGAAAGAAAAGGGGAAAAAGTGGGAAGAAAAACAAATAAGGAAGTCAGGAAGGAAAAAACCGAAAAAGACAAAGAGTTGGGAGTCTAACAAACTATCCCTCGTCAGCTAGCAAGAGCAGGGAACAAAGGAGAGGGGGGAAGGAAATAATACGGGCCCTAGTAAGGGTGTGGAGAACATAAAAAAGTGATTAATTAATATCATCTCCTGGAATTGTAGGGGACTAGGAATAGTAAAAAGAATAATGGAAGTGAAATCCCTAATCAGAAAGGAAAGACCAGATGTCACCCTCCTTCAGGAGATCAAGCTGGATGAGTAGAGTCTCAACTCAATCCAAAATAAGATCTAGAGTAGCACCAGTCTTGAAACATTTAGTTCAAGAGGAGCACCGGGAGGCCTTTGCATGATGTGGAACCCTGCAAAATTGCAATTGGTAAGTTCTCTAAAAACAACTCATTTTTTAGCGACTACTTTTAATATTAGAGAAAAGCAGCAATTGTTCACAGTGATCAATGTTTATATGCCCACTCACCTCTCGGAAAAACAAGATTGTTGGAAATCCCTGATGGAAGGGTACAGAGTATGGACATAACTGTATTCTCGGAGTTGATTTCAATACAACAATGGGTAGCCATGAAAAAAGAGGGGGCTCCACTATTCGTGATGCCCTACAGGAGCATATGGAAGATTTCATCTTAAATCTTAACCTCTTTGATGTGAAGCCCAAAAAAAATTATATACATGGACCAATAAAAGAGTAGGAGTGAGCCATATTGCGGCTTGAATGGACCGTTTTCTAGCCGTTGACAATCTCCTAATCCTAAATTTCAGCCTCAAATCCTCTATTCTGCCATGGTCCAACTCTAATCACTGGTCGATCAGTCTAATAATCTCCCAGCCCTTGGATCTAGGCCTTATCACATTTCGTTATTCTCCCCTATGGTTGGAAATCCCCAACTCCTTGGAGGTAGTTTCCCTCTCTTAGTTGGGGTGGATTGAGGGAAGCCTAATAACTATCTGGGAATCCAAGATTCGTAGACTGAAAGGCATCATTAAAAAGTGGATAAAGGAAAACAAATCAGGTAGACAAGACAACATTAAAGAGACAAAAGAAAAAGTAGCAATAATTTAGGGACAAATGGAATCAATTCTTGTAAAAGAAGCAGAGATATTTAAGACCCTTCAAACAAACCTTAGGAGGAAAGAGGAGTACTGGAGATTAAATTCTAGAAATAATTTGTTGAAGGCTAGGGATAGGAACACATGATTTTTCCATAAACAAGCCAAGTATAGGGAATCAAAAAGTAATATAACTTAGATTAATCATGAGGGGGAAACTATAAGGAATTTTGAAGAAATTAAGAGATCAACAGTAGAGAATTATGAAACGTTATATACAAGAGATCATACAAGTGATCTAGACAGCAAAGATTTCTACCTAGAAGGTAACCCTGAGATGGTGTCGGAGGAAATGAATAGAACTCTGATATCACCCCCTATGGTCGAGAAAATCAGGAGGGTTATTTTCTTCTTCCCACCTGATAAGGCTCCTCATCCAAATGGATTCTCAGCCAGCTTCTATCAATCCTTCGGGGAAGTCATAAAGAAGGACCTATGCAGATTGGTGGGATATTCTTTAAATGCTTCACCATGGGGGGTGGTATAAACTCTTCCTTCATGTTTCTGATCCCCAAATAATCGAAACCCTTACTCCTAATTACATTTGAGCTATTATCCTTTAACTACTATTTATATATTTTATAATATTCATTTTTATATTCTTTTGGAAGTTACCACCTTGGTAATACCCTTAGAAGTAAGAAATTGTTATCCATTGTGATTTTAGTTGATGAGAGAATTGAACTCATGACCTCTCAATAGGAGAACTATTTAAACGAGGAAGGCTTTACCAACTAAGCTAACCCTCAAAATCATTGGTGAGTTAAATATGAAAAAAATTAAATTTTATGTTTAAAAATATTATTAATTAAATTGATAATATATTATGATTAATATTTTTACAATTATATAATTATATATTTGATAAAACCCTCTCTTTCCAGTTCTACTCCTCTGGGATTCTTTCAAAATGTTTTTACAATTTTATTCTAAAAAAATTAAAATGTAATGCCCCTAAGTGAAAAGTGAATATTTTAATTACATTTACTACACAGACTTGTAAATCATGGGCTAAGTGGAAAGCATAGTGGAAAACTTTAACATTTTAAATTCTATTTTGATTTATGCCAAAGGGGTTATGGCGAGTCTTGGAATTCATGGGAAAAGACCCTAAATGAAAATTTTCATTTAGTAGATAGTTAGAAGACAGTTATTCCTCTCCCTAGAGATAAATAATTTCATTTGGGACAAGGGGGGCAAGAGGGTGAGCGGGAAGAAAACCTAAGGCAACCTTGAAGACTTAGTACTTGGTTGGAGGAGTTCCAAGAGAGGATAATCGAGCTATAATCTTGTGACCCTCAAACAGAACGTTGTTGAGGGGGGTAGGATGCTGCCAGTTGGGGGATTTTTGAGTTGATTGGTGGCCAGTGGAAACCCCAAGACGGACTTGTGAGTTTGTGAGTTCTTTGGTTGGACTGTGGTGGACTTGTTGCCTAAGAATAGACCTTGCTAGATCATTGTCTATAAATGGTCTAGGAAATTCATGAAAAGGCTAGAGGGAAGAATTGGACATGATTGTCTTTCTCATTGGTTAGGTGGAGTGGTCTTTCTCCTGGTTGAATTCCCCAGTTACCTAAACCTAAATAGATAAGTATTTATGTGTATTCTTCTAGAATTTTTCTATAGATTATGTCTTTTTGAAAATTACTTCTAGAAACTATTTATGTGGTTTTATGGTTGGCTGGAAGAAGGAACAAATAAGTATTGAAGAATTATGTTTTCTTTAATAAGTACTATTTTAGAAATGAAAATTGTTTATTGAAATGTAATTGTGATGAATCTTTTGAAGTTATGATCATATTGTTTTAAAAGAAAACTAAAAACTGAAAGGTGGGGTGAGACCATTGTATTGATAAGTAAATAATGGCTTTGTACTGAAATAGTAGTATAAAATGCTAAGAAACCCCATAGAAAATAATAGTTAGAGTAACAAACAAGGACAATGGAACACAAAAACCAGAACTGCATTTTCTAAGGGACTCTAAGTTAGTTCATGGGCCAAGTCAAGTTACCAACCAGCTACTATTACAGTAAGTCGTATGGATATATACGTTATATGACCAAAAACAAATTGTGTTATTCTTATGTAAATATCACAACATTGTGAAATCAACTAATACATACAACAAAGGAAGATCTGTAAATGGAAATGTTATACATGGACATTACAATACAAGAATATAAATAGTAATTTACAGTCATTGAAAAAAGGGGAATGAGATGAATAATTGAAACCAACATGAAGTGGAAAGTATGAGGTGATTGACAAAGACTGACAGCATATGGGGGGTGAGAAGGAACTGATAGGTGGACTTAATACTTCCCTTGTTCAAAGAAAAAAGGCAAGGCTAACCTAGCAATGACTGAAAACATTTCATGGGGAATTTCATAAACATAACATTGGACCAATGGGAAAATTAGAGGTCAAATCTCAAAAACACGGGATGGGTAGATGCATAGAGGTGTTAAGAAACTAAACGGGTCTTCAATGTGGAACTAAACAGACTCCATTGGACATCAAGGTGATTCATCTCAAATTCTCTTAGAAAGGGTAATGAAGTGACAATACTACAAATCGAACCAACTACTTGCGGATCATAAGGCTCTCCTAGTAGAGAGCAAGGCATTAAAATGAGGGAGTATAGGGGGTAATCAAGCTATCAACATGATGAGAAGAAATCCATGTGGCTCTAACTATGGGATGAAGACAAACTAAACTTCAAATCCAAAGGGGATTGAATGACATAGGCACCAATATGAAACAAGGGTTACTATTCAAGGGCACCCATGTAAGGAAGTCTCTAACACTTGATACATGGAAAATGAAAAATATGGAGGGGTTGATCCATCTACCAAAAGTGTGGGTGTCCTTATAGGCAATTTCCAAGATTTGCCAGGAAAATGCAACAAAATAAAAGGAGATGTTTTATGCTAAATGCAAGGTAAAGAGGCCTGATGGAGACCCATAGAAGTGAATAAAAGTGGTTATTTGTGGTGGACTGCCACCAATAAGTTAATAAGTACAAAGACAAAGTGGTGCCCAAGTAAAAGGGACAAAGGAGTAGAAATATATGACAAACAAAAACATGCTTTGAGGATTCTTGGAAAAATGGATTCTTGGTGAGGTATCAAAGCTAATGAATATGGGAATACCTTTTTGAAGGGTTTGGAATCACAATTCCAATAGTATCAATGGTGTGTTAATTGGATTATATATGAGCTCCTAGTGACCAAGAGAAAAATATGAATTTTCCTATAAAGGGGGTTTTCCCTCCAATTCCAAACCATTGTTGCACTTATTAGAGTAGAACTTGGACACGGGGAGGAAGCCCTAATTGTAGAACTTGGACACATGGAGGTATGTGACTTTTAGGTTGGTAGCCTAACCCTACTTGTCGGTTTTCATAAGTTTAGTTTTTTAAATTAGGGTCCAGTCAACCCTTAGGGGATGTTAGCTAATTTTTTGGATTGCCAACACAGATATGGGGGAATTTAAGGTGTTGGGACCACAAATTTCAAGGGATATCAACATAGTTAATAATCAAATAGGTACTAAATTGAGTTCTCACTTTTTAGAGGTAGCAAAAAATCATCTGATTTTGAAAAATGTTAATTCAGAATACACCATTTTATTTTATCATATTTTTTAGACTTTAAATTTTCTTATGTATTAAGTATGCATTTTTTTTAAATATTAGTGATTTTCATGTCAATTTGAACAGTTTTGATGTAGCATCAACCTTTTTTTGGCTTATTTTTTATACTTTAAATTTTTTGATATATTAAGTATGGATCAATTTTTTTTAAATGTTGGTGATTTTCATGCAGACTTTCTAAAGCATCAACCTTTTTTAAAGGCATATTTTTAACACTTTAAATGTTCTTACGTCCTAAGTATGCACAGTTTTTTTTAAATGTTGATTATTTAACCATTTTTCAAATTCTCTTATTCATCTTCTTGTTTTTCTTTCTAAGATGTTTGTTTTTTAAGGGTTTTCCAAACTTGAGTTTTTTTGTTTTTCTTTGCAATGTTTTTTTAAATGATACTTTTAATTTTTTTTGTAAAGTTTACAAAAAATAATAAAATTAATATTTTGAGGTTAGGATTTTGTATATATTTATATATTGTTAATTAAGGCTTCAATACACATAAAATAATTGTCACTAAAAAATAATTTTAAAAACTTGATAAAAAATACACATTTTGCATATAGATATAATTAAAAAAATATGTATTTCGAGACCTCTTCGTTAAAAATGACATGTTAAATATAAAAAAATTATCAACAAATTGAATAAAAATTGTTAGAAAATAATGAATTTTATGAATTTTATATCAAAAAATGATGACATTTGAAATTCTTTTTCCAAAAGAAAATGGTTTAGATTACATTTTAGTTTTAAAAAAAAATACAATTTCTAAAAACAAACAAA
>APFE030275813.1:0-26770 GCA_000404065.3 Pinus taeda | reverse complement strand
TTTACAAGAGATTTTTCGGTGAAAAACGCATGATAAACTATTTGTCAACACGTTTCGAACCAACCAATGTGGTTCATTGTCAGGAGAAGTTGAAGAAACAGATCTAGCTTAGCATGTTAAATAGTCTGAGTAGAGCTACCAACAGTTAACTTGACCAACGACTAATTTTGACTTTAGGACCATGGTCATAAAATTTTTAAAGGAAATTAGCTATATTAGGTGACCAATCCTGTAAAATAAATATATATAAATATATAAAATAATTTTAATTTGTGTTAATAGTTAGTTAAATGGTATTATTTAATAATTAAAACCATAAGTTATTTAGTATTCAAATGGAAAGTAGTTATAGAAGGGAACCTTATCTATAATATAAGTCTAAATTAAATGTATATATAAATATAAATATATATTGAATGGGCTGTTAAGATAAAGTTAGTTAAAATAAATAATAAATAAGAGTGCGCGACTAAACACCAATTAATAATTTAACTCTAAATCTAAAATGATATAAATAAATAAATAAATAAAATAAATTGACGAGAAAATAATATTAAAGATAAAAATAATTAATAAATAATAAAATAAAATAAAAAAATAAATCAATCAATCAATTTAAATAAATAAATAATAATAATAATAAAATAAATAAGAGAAGCCAAAAAAAAAACAACAAGAAGAAGGAGGGGGCAGAAAAAACAACTAAGAAGAGAGTGTTGGGATCTAGCACCTACTGATTTTCCATCCATCCTCCCTATTGAGATTGCTCAACCTCTTTTCAATCTCAAGAGCATCCCTAAATTTCCGTTGATGGAAGTGTGAAACCTTAGCAATAACACTAGCCTCCTCAATGCAAACATGATGATTGGTTTTTTCCACATGTTCAGCTAAAGCAGAAGACTTAGCTCTTCTATGCTTAAGGTCAGCGGTGTGCTCACTAATCCTTTGATTAATGGAGCGACCAGTCTCACCAATATAGGGGGTCCCACAGGAGCAGGAGATAATATATACCCCTTTCATATCTTTGGGGTCGATAGGATCCTTTACTTATCTGAGGGACGAACGAATGGTGTTAAGGGGCCTAAAGGTCACAGGGACACTATGCATCTTGAGAATCCTTGCAATATTATCAGTGGTCCCCTGAAAAAACGGAAGATGGACACCTCGATTTATTTTTTTTATTTTTTTATTTTTTGTTATAAGTGAATTTTGTTTTTTTTTACATTTTTTATGTTTATTTTTTTAACCCTTTTTTATTATATTTTTTATATTTGATTCTTTAATCAATTATTTATTTTTTAATGATATTTTTCATTTACACTAGAGAGCTCTGAGAGTGGCGGCAGTGACCTAACAATGGGGTGAGGGGTTGGAGTTGCATTCGACTGCTTGGGCCCCCTCTATGGGTCCTCGGCCCCCTTGGACAGGCTTTGGCCTCTCTGGCATGCCTATTAGGCGCATTGGGTGGGGTGCTTAGTGCATTTGGAGGAGGAGATAGTTGTCTGGTGGCAGCCTCTTGAAGCTCAATTCTGCTCCTCCAGGGTAGTGTTGGCCTCTTCAATGTCGGAGACTACCCAGGTGGTGCCGATGCTTGCAGAGATTGCGACCTTCAATGTTTTGGTTTCTTCAGCTCCAAAGTTCAATAAGTAAGGTGAGTCAAAGTTTGTGAACAAGGCAGAGGATATCCCCCAGATAGAGATTTGTGCCCCTCATGCCAGCTCCCGCACCCTGCAGTTGGATGATTAGGGTCTCATTGGCCAGTTTATGGGCCTTTGGTCGTCCCTTAGGACGATAAAAGCCTGTATCGAGAAGAACTAGAAGCCTCTTATTAAAGTAGAGGTTATATCCTCCTCCTGTGGCAAAGGCTTCTATAAGTTTTACTTTGAGAATAGGCTAGATAGAGATTTAGTGTTCAGGAGTGGTCCATATTTTATGGGGGATTAGGGGTTGTATCTGGATCGATGGAGTCCTAGCTTCAACTCGAAATGTGATGTTCCATCCTCGGTTCTGGTCTAGGTGAAGTTGTATTACCTCCCCCTACACTGCTGGAATGATTCAACTTTTAGGCTCATTGGGTACTCCCTGGGGAACTACATTGACTGCTCAGAGCCAAACGATGGCCTCTTCTCTTGTGCCAGGATTTCTGTGGAGGTGGACTTAGAGAAAGGTCACCCATCAGCAATCAATCTGTGTATGGATAGTTGGACGCACGTGCAGGAGGTCGAGTATGACCAACTTCCCTTTAAATGCAAATTATGCTTGAGTATGGGAACTTTGATAAGGGTTGTCCAAAAGGTTTGGATTCTTTGGATAAGTAGTCTGGGAATCCTAAAGAGCATTTTCAATAGGTTAAGCGAAGGAATCCCTCGAAGCATTCATCCCCTGACAACACCTTTGGCTCTGTTCCGATCTCTAAGGATGTATGTCCTACCCACCCGCCTCCCTTAGTCTCGCCTTCTAAGGATGGTTCTAGTCTGATGTCATAGATTCGATTTGGGGTCTTGGACCCTGCCGTTGTAGTTGAATGTTCCATCTCCCCTCCCCCTACCCTCCCTCCTCTTAGGAGGCCCCAGCCTCTTGGTCAGCACCCCGGGTATAAACCCCAAAACATTAGGGGAATTTTGAGGTCTAAAATGGTTCTCCTAAGAAAAATGTGCAACCAAAATAAACTTTATAAGAACCAATAGAATTCAAGATGATGATGTCAACCATGGGGGATGATTCACCATTTTTGGAGTAAAAAAGTAAAAAGATTAAAAAATAAAAATATAATAAAACTACTTTTTCAACTCGTATTTTCAACTTATCTCCCTAAAGATTTACTCAAATTTCGAGTGAGTACTCATTGGATGCAAAATTTGATTCCTTATCCAAGGAGTACCCATGTTGCATACTTTCAATAGACCTTACTACACGAAAAATGATAAATACATATGTATTTTTCATTTTTTGTGTAGCAAGGTCCATCGAAAGTATGCAACATGGGTACTTCTTGGATGAGGAATCAAATTATGCATCCAACGAGTGTTTTCGTTTGAAATTTAAGTAAACCCATAGGGAGATAAGTTAAAAATATGAGTTGAAAAAAAAAATCATTTTTTCCCTCTAAAATTTGATGATGTAATCTAATATTATTTTATTATTTCCACTATTATTTTACAATTTCCTTAGGTGGACCATTTTAGACTTCAAAACTCTCCTAATGAGTCATAAAGCGGCGAGCTCTAGCCCGAACACTAATAGTAGTTCTGAAGCATCATCGGAAGAAGAGGAGGACGTGGAGGGGATCCATACATCAACGGAAGGTTTGGGGCCATCTGTGTAGCTGAGTTCTGCAAATGAATGACCATATTGTGCAAGGACGAAGAAACTAGAAAGAAAAGGGGAAAAAGCAGGAAGAAAAACAAATAAGGAAGTCAGGAAGGAAAAAACCGAAAAAGACAAAGAGTTGGGAGTCCAACACACTATCCCTCATCAGCGAGCAAGAGCAGGGAACAAAGGAGAGGGGAGGAAGGAAATAATACGGCCCCTAGTAAGGGTGTGGAGAACATAAAAAAGTGATTAATTAATATCATCTCCTGTAATTGTAGGGGACTAGGAACAGTAAAAAGAATAATGGAAGTGAAATCCCTAATCAAAAAGGAAAGACCAGATGTCACCCTCGTTCAGGAGATCAAGCTAGATGAGTAGATTCTCAACTCAATCCAAAATTAGATCTAGAGTAGCAGCAATTTTGAAACATTTAGTTCAAGAGGAGCATCGGTAGGCCTTTTCACGATGTGGAACCCTGCAAAATTGCAATTGGTAAGTTCTCTAAAAACAACTCATTGGATAGCGACTACTTTTAATATTAGAGAAAAGCAACAATTCTTCACAGTGATCAATGTTTATATGCCCACTCACCTTTGGGAAAAACAAGATTGTTGGAAATCCCTGATGGAAGGGTACAGAGTATGGACATAACTGTATTCTCGGAGTTGATTTCAATACAACAATGGGTAGTCATGTAAAAAGAAGGGGCTCCACTATTCGTGACACCCTACAGAAGCATATGGAAGATTTCATCTTAAATCTGAACCTCTTTGATGTTAAGCCCCAAAAAAATTATATCTTGGACCAATAAAAGAGTAGGAGTGATCCATATTGCGGCCTAACTGGACCGTTTTCTAGCCGTTAACAATCTCCTAATCCTAAATTTCAGCCTCAAATCCTCTATCCTACCATGGTCTGAATCTAATCACCGACCGATCAGTATGATAATCTACCAGCCCTTGGATCTAGGCCCTATCACATTTCGTTATTCTCCCCTATGGGTTGAAATCCCCAACTCCTTGGAGGTGGTTTCCCTCTCTTGGTTGAGGTGGATTGAGGAAAGCCCAATAACTATCTGGGAGTCCAAGATTTGTAGACTGAAAGGCAACATTAAAAAGTGGCTAAAGGAAAACAAATGAAGTAGACAAGACAACATTAAAGAGATGGAATAAAAACTAGCATTAATTCAGAGACAAATGGAATCAATTCTCGTAAAAGAAGCAGAGATATTTAAAACCCTTCACACAAACCTTAGGAGGGAAGAGGAGTACTGGAGATTAAATTCTAGAAATAATTGGTTGAAGGCTAGGGATAGGAACACAAGATTTTTCCATAAACAAGCCAAGTATAGGGAATCAAAAAATAATATAACTCGGATTAATCATGAGGGGGAAACTATAAGGAATTTTGAATAAATTAAGAGATCAACAGTAGATCATTATGAAACGTTACATACAAGAGATCATACAAGTGATCTACACAGCAAAGATTTCTTCCTAGAAGGTATCCCTGAGATGGTGTCAAAGGAAATGAATAGAACTCTGATATCACCCCATGGGGTCGAGAAAATCAGGAGGGTTATTTTCTTCTTCTCGCCTGATAAGGCTCCTCATCCAGATGGATTCTCAGCCAGCTTCTATGAATCCTTCTGGGAAGTCATAAAGAAGGACCTATGCAGATTGGTGGGATATTCTTTAAATGCTTCGCCATGGGAGGTGGCATAAACTCTTCCTTCCTATTTCTGATCCCCAAACAATTGAAACCCTCCTCCTTCTCTATATTTTGTCCAATTTCCCTCTATAATGTCTCATACAAAATCTTCTCAAAGAATTTGGCCTCATGGCTTAAGCCTCTCTTGCCCTATTTGATCTCTGATAACCAGGGGGTGTTTGTCCCAGGTAGGAAAATCTTTGAAAATAGTATCCTTATCTAAGAAGCACTTGATTCTAGTTGGTGCAGGGTTGATCAAGGGATGATCATAAAGATGGACATGGCAAGCGCTTTTGATCACGTTAAGCATGGGTTCCTGATAAAAGTCCTCAAGAAAATGGGGTTGGATGATACATTCATTATATGGATCAGCCTTCGTATTGCTTCCCCTTGGATTTCCCCACTAGTTAATGGTCGGGTGGCGGGCTTCTTCAAAGCTTCTAGGGGCCTTCGTCAAGGGTGTCCCCTCTCCCCTTTCTTATACATCATCATGGAGGATGCCCTAAGTAGGAAATTGTAACATGAAAGAGAAATTCTCAACCTTTTGGGCATAATGTATAGAGAAGTTATCAGAAGTATAAATCATGGGCAGTTCGCAGATGATAAAATTTTGATGGGTGGAGCCTCGGTAACAATTGCTTAGCGCTTCAAAAGAACCTTAGACAGATTCCTTAGTGCGTCGGGGAGAGCCACTAATGACAATAAGAGCCACATGTACAACTGGAATATCTCCAGACAAAAAGAGAAGAAAATCGAACAAAATTTTAGGGTTTAAAGGAGCGAAAGATTGGAAACATTTTAATTATTTAAGGGTCCCTATATTTCTAAGAAGAGTTGCTCCTTATGCCTCGAAAAAAGTACAGGAAAAATGAAAACAAAAATTGTAAATTGGGGAGGGATATGGCTCAATTATGTGGGTAGGGAAATTCTAGTGAAGTCAGTCATGTCAACGGTCCCCTTGTATCAGTTTACTGCCCTGCAAGCCCCCAAGAGCATTTTACATCAAATGGAAATGTATATAAGGAAATTTTTGTGGGAAGGAGGAAGAACAAAAACCAAGAAGTATCATTTGGTAAATTGGAAAATGCTCAAAGCCCCGAAACAACATGATGGATTGGGAATAAGGGACCCGGGGTTAGCAAATCTGGCAATGGGAGAAAAATTGTATTTGAATATGATTACGAATCCAAATATATGGTGGACACAGGTGATCAGGCCCAAGTATTTAATTCAGCAAAATGACCGAGCATGAAGAGTGAACCCAGGCTTAGGCTCCCCCATCTGGAAGTTGATCAATTCCTCCATGGACACCATTAATAAAAATTTAAGCAAAGTCCCAGGGAATGGAGCCTCCATCAAGATTTTCACAAATTCAATCTTGGGCCTTCATCCCCTGGGTTCGAATCTTTCCCTAGTGGATCTAATATATTTCATGAGACAGGGGTGGAAATTTTGGACCATATATCATATTGGAATCAGTAAGGAGGATGGAAGGGATGGAAGATAGACAACATCCTAGAGGCTCTTCTCCACCAAAGAGATAAACTAATAAAGAAACTAAGAGGATGTGCCCCCATAGCTATCACAGTTGCAGATAAGTGGGGATGGAAAAATGTCAGGTAAACCATCAAAGAAGGGTATTCACACTTGCTCTTTAATTCATAGGTACCGCCTAAATCCTCCATTTGGAATAAAATCTAGAAAACGAATGTTATTCAAAAGATCAATTTTTTTTGTTGGTTGCTTTCGCATAAAAAAATCCTCACAGCGGAGAACCTCCAGAAGCAGGATCAGATTGGCCCCTCAAGATGCCCGCTATGTGAATTTTCAAAGGAGTCTATTCCCCATCTCTTTCTCCATTTTCATGTGGCTAAGGAAGTTTGGTTGGTGGTACTCAGCCCTCTATACTGCAGAACTTCATGGTTGTCGAACCTCCTGATGTTATTCAGCTCTTGGCCCAAATGCTATTTGGGCTCCCTTAAGGCCAAAATCAAGTTCAAAGATATCTATCCTGCTCTTCCTAATTATGGTTGTTGTCAAATATGGCTATCAAGGAACAAAGATATATTCAAAAATACCCATCCTTCTGTCAGATTAGTAGCCATGTTAGCCCTTTCATCGTGTATGGAATTGCATAGACCGGAAATGGACCCCTCCCTAGATGAGATTGAATCTGCTTGGTTGGTGCCATGGGTTGGCACTCCTGCTACTCAGCATTCAGCCAAAGGTAATCCCTCTCGTGCCCAGTGGATTCTAAGAAATTCTTTTGAGGGGCTGGTGGAATGGATAAGATCCTCGAATCAATGGACTCTTCAATTTGATGGAGCATGTGCGATATGCGATATGCGAGGGCCAGTGGCAGCCTACCACTTGGTGACTCTTCATTCACTGAAGGGCTTTTCCACGTCATCCAATCCTACAACGTAGACAAGTCAAACTTGAACTTTGACTTGCTCTAACTTCTGCATACAAGCTCAGAGTGTCATTCACACTGTTGGATTCAGAATGATGAGCTTTTCGATCTGAAGCTAAACTTATCAAGATTCTGAAACTTTGATTTTTAAGCATAATTTTGAGCACCTAATCACTGTGTCCTTCATGATGGACAAGGGCTTGGGAGATCACACAGCATGAGAATCCAGCCCCCACGACATGAATTTTGTTGCAAAGGTCGGTGTTCCAATACAGGTGAAGGCAAGTTAATGGGAGATTGGGAGAAACATGTATTTCCATTGTTTAGAATTGTTTTAGCCGCTCGTGGGAAGAAGGTGCAGGTGAGGATGAAGGACCAAGAGAAGGGCTGGGAAATTATGGTTGTTTGTTGGGAAATTAAGGAGGAGCATGGGGATCTCATCTCCATAAGTATTGATCTTCAGTACAGCATCAATATCTAGACCTACACCTTCTATTTGAGTAATGGTTTGATATTTTATTATGGTTTAAGGTTAATATTTGCTCAGGTGGGCTCTACGAAGGTCTCGCGGCTAAAGTTGGGGTCTCTGAGCATCTGTTTCGAGTTTTGGATCAAAGCGTCAGCCTTCAGAGGGATCTCTCGAGGAGTTTGATGTCATAAAGGGAACTTGCGTGTCAATTTACTTATGTGTGTTGATTTACATAGTGTTGGTTTGTCTGAGTGAGGCCACAAATTGGGAGGATAAGCAAATTCGAGTGGGGGATTTGGAGAAGAACTTCGTGGGCATTCTAGAGTTGGGGGTCTGTGGTATATTGGATTTGTGGGTCGATGGCATTCTAGAGTGGGGTGTCTGTGGCATTCTGGACAAAATCATGAGCATGCATAGCAATACAGGAGAGGACAGCCCTTTGTCTAGCTCTTGGGGCTGCCGCAAGCATAGGACAGGGGGTCGAGGGAGGGAAAATCTCGGGAAGGCGAAAGCAAGAGGCAAGCCTACAACGACAGTGTGCTGGAAAATTTGGTGATTTAGGAAGGTTTGGAAATTTTGCAGCAATGTATCCAACAGTAGAAAAAATTGAGACTCTAGGCATGCAGGAGGAACAATTGGAAAAGAATGAGCGCATCCAGTAATTGAAAGACGAGGTGGATGTGTTGCGTCAGCAAAATTGTACAATTGAAGCTCAAGATGGAGGAGAGTAGTAAGAGCAAGGAAGAAGAATTCATTGGCCTGGATCTGAACAGTACAGCGCCAATGGAAGAATTATTTGTTCTCTCACTCTGTTTTTGCAAAAAAAAACTTTAATGGCACACTATAAATGTATATATTTACTATTTCAGTTTTGTTGATTGTATAGCCCTAGGCTACCAAAAATGAGAAATTTTTGTAAGAAGCATGGGAAAAACTCTCAGGGAAGGGATGAGGAACAATTGATGTACCAGAAGCCCTTGGCAGGCTCAAAAATATGATGTAAAATCTCGATTTTGCACACGAACGGATGTGATATATATATATATATATATATTATATATTATTATATATATATATATATTATATATATATATATATATAAACACTACTCATTTTTGTTAATATATATATATTTACTTATTAATATTTTATTTATTTTAATGTTCAATGTTTTAATTTTTGTTTTGTTTTGTATTTTTAATTTTTTATTTTTTTTTTATTTTTTAATTTTTATTTTTTTGTTCAATGACTAGCAACCCCAAACCCACAATGTGTAAATTTCATCATTGATTTTTAAGTTTCCATTACAATGGGTCGAGTTCGCTTATACTGTGTGTCAATTTGATGGTTGATTTTTAAATTTTTGTTGCAATGTGTCAAATTGCCTTAGGATAAGATTTCAAAATAACTATCCTTGTGAGGAAGCGAGGAGTGAAGCAGAGGTGACTAGGGTTTCAGTTTACTAAGGAAGTTTTTCCCCATGGATGGGCGCAAAGGAGGGAGCTCCACTCCCTCCTACAAGGAGGCGATGGCCAACAAGGGCAAGAAACCTCCGGATAAGAGCAGAGGTAATGCTGAGGAAGGAAAAAGAAACGGGGAAGAGGAAACAGAAGGTACCAAATCGAAGGAGAATGATGGCACAAAAGACAAGGAGGAAAATGACTAAAAACAAGGAACAAAAAACAAAAATTAGAAGGGACCGTGTAAATCTAAGGCTGAAATCACTCCTAAAGTAGTTTTAAATGATCCAGCGTTGCAGGCGCATGGGGATCACATGCCGACTTATGCAATCATATGCAAATTCATGGGGTTATGGCCCACTGAAAAAGCTTTACAAACATGGATCAGATACCACTGGAAGCCTAAAGGAAACATTGATCTTCATCTGGGGTCCAAGGGATTCTTCACTGTGGTGTTCACTAACATTGAAGATAAAGACAGAGTGTTTGAATGCAGGCCCTACTTCTATGCAGCAGCATGGCTCTATATACGGCCATGGATGATGAATTTCGT
The DNA here is from genome assembly GCA_000404065.3 of Pinus taeda. Lineage (NCBI taxonomy): Eukaryota > Viridiplantae > Streptophyta > Pinopsida > Pinales > Pinaceae > Pinus > Pinus taeda. The sequence goes on along the minus strand of APFE030275813.1, from coordinate 16,853 downwards.
ACCGGAGCGGGAAACTTTTACTTCAATCCCAGTTTGGGTAAGACTCTATTCTCTACCTCTTGATTATTGGCAAACAGAATCGCTAGCTGCCATAAGCAATAAATTAGGACGGCTTGTCAAAGCTTCTGAAGCCACAAGGACGGGAAAATATACCTCCTTTGCAAGGATCTGTGTGGAGATGGATCTATCTGGAGCTCTTCCGGATGAGGAATGGGTGCATACAATAGACTACGATCATATTCCATTTAGATGTCGTAGATGCCATGAACATGGGCACCTTCTAAGACACTGCCCTCTTAGTAAAACGAAAACAAAAGCAAAACTAACACAATGAAAGACACGGACAACTTTCACAAAATAGTTCATAAAGGAAAAAGCGGCAAAAAAGGGCCAAAGCAACACCAAACTGAAGGACAAAAGGTTAGTCAGAATCAGTTCCAAGTTCTCGAAGAGGATGAAGAAATAGCAATAGAAGATCAAGTAATGAATGAAGATTATGAGAAGAAGGAGAAGGAATAAGATAATGATCAGACACAGGAAAACGAAAAAATAGAAAGGGATCATGATGAGTGATTCAGAACTGGAAATGGATCAGGAAATGACCAAGAGTGAGATGGAAACGAAGGACAATGAGCTACAGGAGATTCTTGACAAATAAAACTTGGATCTAGAAGGGTTCTTGAATCAAGGAACTACTAGCGGGGTAGAATCACTACCACAAGAGTTAAATCGAATACAGCAGTTATTCTTATGGAAAACTCAGGCAAAGGGTTTGGAGGAAGTAAACAACATTTAAAGACAGAGTAATGAAGGGGTGAAAGCAATAAAAACGACTCCGGGGTTAGCACCAAGAAATCCAAGAAAAAAAGAGGCAGGAAAAAGCAGAACGAGCTACTGATGGAATGTGGAAAGCTTATGGTAGACTCAGGTAAGATGAAAGATCTAACCAGTTACTCCTTTACCAATCTTTAATTATGAAGTTCACAACTTGGAATATTAGAGGTCTAGGCAGCAAGAGAAAATAGAGAATGTTGAATAACAGAATGAAACAGGCAGCTCCGGATATAATTTCCGTCCAAGAAATGAAATGCTCCATTCAAAAGTTAAGGCAAATCCATAGTAAATGGCTCAGTAGATTTGAGTTTCTAGAAGTTAACGCAGAAAATACAGCAAGGGGTATCCTCACTCTCTAGAATCCCCAAAAAATTGGAATAATTGATGCGGAGTCATCAAGGAATTATTTATCAGTGGTTATACAGCTTGTAGGAGACAGGGACACTTATCTAGTCACGAATGTTTATGGCCCTCAAAGGTTAGATGACAAAATCAAGTTTATAGAATCCTTGTTGGATCTCTGGGTCAGGCATGCAGGATTACCTTGGGTCATAGGAGGGGACTTCAATATGATCAGATCTATCTCAGAGAAAAAAGGGGGTACAAGAGCTCTAAATAAAGATTCCTCAGCCTTCCAAACCTTTTCGGAAAACGTGAAGCTTGTTGACATTGAGACAAACAATGGCCTCTGCACATGGAACAATAAAAGAGGAGGGGATTCCCAGGTAGCCTCCAAGTTAGATAGATTCATGATCTCTGAGGATCTCATGCTTATAGACAAGGAAATAATAGCAGGAATTCTCCCTTTTGGAGGCTCATATCACTGGCTGGTTCAAATGGAGATCAAGGGCATAAGTACCCCAAGAAATCGACCTTTTAGATTTGAAAATATTTGGCTTTCACACCCAGAATTCATTAGCAACATTGAAAAATGATGGGCGGAAGATTTGCATATTCAGGGATCAACAATGTTCCTGCTACACAAAAGATTAAAGCACATCAAGTTGAACCTAAAAGCTTGGAACAAGAATAAATTTGGAAATATTTTTGCAAGTAAGGAATCTGTGAAAAAAAATAAAAATAAATAAAATAAAATATAAAATAAAAAATAAAATATAAAAATAAAAATAAAAAAAAAAAAATAAAAAAATAAAAAAATAAAAAAATAAAAAATAAAAAAAATAAAATTATGGAGCTCAACCAAGCTTTGATCAAGGAAGGCTTTGATAAGGACAAAAATGATTAAGTAGAGAAACATCATCAAGAATGGGAAAAGTTGAGTAAACAAGAAGAAATTTTTTGGAAACAAAAATCAAGAGTTCAATGGCTAAAAGAAGGAGAGCGTAACACTAAATTTTTCCATAGATCCACCATTGCAAATAGGACTCACAACAGGATCTCTTCGATCAAGGACAAGGATGGGCAGATACATCAATCCGATGAGGAGATAGAAGTAGTGTTAGTTAAGCACTTCCAAGGTATTGCCCAGGAAAACATTTTAGTAAGGGAACCTTTCATCAAGGACTTCACTAAACACATCCCCAAGTTGGTATCCAGAGAGGATAATTGTAATCTCAACAGACCTGTAACTAAAAAGGAGGTCAATGAGGTACTCAAGGAAATGCAAAATGGCAAGGCTCCAGGTCTAGATGGATTCAATGTGGATTTCTTCAAAGTTTGTTGGAATATTGTCAAAAATGATATTTTAAGGGTAGTGGAAGATTCCAAGTTGAGCAAAACTATTTTGAAGGCTCTCAATACCTCTATCGCCTTAATTCCAAAATAGGATAATGCTCAAACGCCAGAGAGGTATAGGCCCATCAATTTATGCAATGTAGTTTACAAGATAATTTCCAAGGTCGTGGCCAACAGACTCAAACCTTTGCTGCCTACGCTTGTTTCGGGGGAACAATCTGGTTATGTGGAAGGCAGACAAATACTAGATAACATCATTCAGGCTCACGAGGTGGTTCACTCGTTAACTAGTAAAAGGAAAGTCAGTATGATAATGCAATTGGACATAGCCAAAGAATATGATAAAGTGAACTGGAAATATATCAAGAAAGTGCTTACCGCGTTTGGTTTTGATCATAATTGGGTAAGATGGGTCATGGCCCTGGTGACTTCCTCCAGCGTTTCAATTTTAGTTAATGGCTCTCCCTCTGAAATTTTTCTTCCTTCTAGAGGACTCAGACAGGGAGATCCACTCTCTCCTTTTCTCTTCATCCTCATGATGGAAGGGCTAGGGCGGTCCATTAAGCATGCTAAAGTAACGAGCAAAATTCAAGGACTCCAACTATCGGAGAATGGTCAAGTTCTGACTCATCAACAATTTGTAGATGATACCATGTTACAAAGAATTCCCACAGTCAAGGAAGCGCTTGCATACAAACAAATTTTGAATGACTTTGCTATAGCAACAGGTATGGAAGTCAATCTTTCCAGATCAAAAAAAAATTTCTTTAACACCCATATAGCCATTCAGAGAAATGTCTCCAGAATTCTTGGCTTTCAAAGAGAATTCCTCCCCTCTAGGTATTTGGGAGTTCCTCTAACGGCTAAACCTTTTACACAAGAGCATTTGGGAACCGTTAATCATCAAGATGCAAGATAAGGTCAGGAAATGGACAATCAGGTCTTTAAATCTGGCTGGTAGACTGGTTCTTACAAAGGCAGTGCTCCAAGCTATCCCAGTCTTTATGCTATCAGCTCTTCCAGCTCCAAAAGGAGTTTTACAGCAATTTAGAAATATCTAAAGAGATTTTCTTTGGGGCGAGGAGGAAACTAGGAAAAAATGGGCTTTAGTCTCATGGGAAAAGATCTATAAACCCAAGAACCAAGGAGGACTAGGATTGGATGATCTAGAGATTCTCAGTAAGGTTCTAGGGGCCAAACTTTGGTGGCGGTGGGTTAAGTATCTTAAGGCTCAATGGGCAAGCATCTGGAAGGAAAAATATGCCAGCTCCTAGCATTCTTCTGAGATAATAAGAATGTCTGGAAACATGAAGGGCTCTCCCATATGGAACAAGGCCTAGGAGAACAGAGGGGTGGTTCAAAAAAACAGTTTCTGGGAAATCAGAGATGGAGATCTGGCACTCTTCTGGGAGGATAAGTGGCAACAAAAACCAACACTATTGAAAGATGAATTTTTGGGCCTCAAGCATGAGACAGACAACCAGGGATTAGTAAAGGTAAAGGACTTTTGGGAGCATGCTCACAATACAGGAAAATGGAGAACATGGAGAAAAATAGATGGCAGAGAGGACAGAACCCTCAACAGTAAAGCACAGACCCTAAAGAGGATGTTGGATCAGAGGATGATTTTAGTTACTGGAGGGCAGGATCAACTAAGATGGGGTAACAACAAAGAAGGAAATTTTAACATTAAGGAAGCAAAAGGTATTCTCCTTGGGCTGGAATCCCAAGCTCCGGTTAGAATCTGGAAAAAGCTATGGAGGCACAAAGGCTGGATGAAGATCAAACTCTTTATGTGGCTAGTTCACCATAGGAAAATCTTAACCTGGGACAATATTAGAAAAAGGGGCATGTTGGGACCCTCCAAATGCCAACTCTGTGAAGCCCAGGAGGAGACAATGGAACATCTTCTCAATAGTTGCATTTTCACTGCAAGGTTATGGGATATTTTTGCCACCATCTTCAATCAGTCTGATAGAGACAAAGAAAGTATCACTAACACCCTAAACAATTGGAGGAATAATTTTTCGGATTATGAAATTCTTAACTCTGCCTGGGCTCTTTTTCTAAGTTTCATTATATGGAATGTGTGGAAAGAAAGAAACAAAATAATTTTCAAAGAAGAGAAGAATTCCTCTCTTCGTCTATTGGAGCAGATCTTGAAACAGCTTAAAGAGACAGTTGGCACCACAGTAAGGGATCTCCCCAAAAATCCTCCCTCAGAAGCAGAGTTGAGAATTCTCAGACAGTTAGGCATGTAGGGGTTCATTCCACAAGGTCTAGACAGGAAAATAATCATAAGGGAAACGGTTAAAGAATTCTGGAATCCACCCCGGAAGGTTTTTTGAAGTATAACATCGATGGAGCTTCAAAAGTTAACTCGGGAATGGCAGGCTTTGGAGGAGTTCTTCGGGATGAAACCGAAACCATTATCTCCCTCTTCCATTGTCATTTAGGAAAATTCACCAACAACATGGTGGAACTAATGGCATTGGAGCAATGCTTAGAATTTCTAAAACAGAACAACTGCCAAAATGTGATAATAGAAGTTGATTCAGAGTTAGTCATCAACGCGGCCAAGAGAATTAGTCATGGAACAGGGCCGGAAAAAGTTACAAAACGCTGGAGGTTAATAAGGGTTCTCCATAAAATACAGGGACATCTTCAGGGACTACGCACACTTAGATTCATCCATGTGCGTAGAAAGGCCAACAAATTGGCAACATTCTAGCCAACCAAGGTGTCAACTGTAAGGATAGCAAAATTTCGATCGGTTGGCTTGCAATGTCGCAGAGCAACCTAAAAGAACTTTGCCATAACCAGGCATAAGAGGATAAAGAAGTGTATCAGAACAAAACTAAGGAACCCAATACGCAATGAGCAGATTTCTGCAGGATTCACAATTTGGGTCAGACAGGTCCACGGTGGAAGGATGGCCAGGGTCGGCCTCAGCAGCTATGGTAATCACAACCCTGAAAATCCCTAGAGTATGGCGCTTGGTTTTCTCAATCAGGAGAAAGGTTGAGAGTAATAACCGACGACCCTATTCTGGCGGCAACATTTCCCATTTTTCTAGTGTCGGGAGACAAAACCACTTCCCGAGTGTTTCTGGAGCAATCGCACCGCTTTCAAGCCGAAGGTGGTTTTGAATATTTGGCTGCAATGCCATACAACTCCTAACACGTGGATGAGGGTCGGGTCTGAAAACCACCCTCATCGCACACTAAAGTTCGATGACTTTAGATGTGCGATTTTCAGCTCTGTGATCAGATTTAGCAAGACCAATCAACGATCAGGATTGTGCGAGCAGTTTGGTGGGGTCGGGGGGTTAAACATCTTGCTTCTTCATGGAGCGATATGTATCTCTGACATCAGATTTAAAAAGAAAAATGGACAGCAGTGATTAAGAGGCAGGTTAGGGGTTTGTTGGCGCAGGTATTTGTGGGGAGGGTTCATGTGCCCTGCGATTCTCGTTGCTTATTTTTGTTTGTACTCAAAAGGGTTTGAGGGGTACTTTTTGGGTTTGAGGGCTTTGATTTCGTAGGACATCTTCCTATTTTTCCTTAGACCATACAATTGGGTGGAAATGTGTATATATTGTAAATTATGTTTGATTTAATGATATAGAAGCTACGACTCTTGCTTTAGCAAAAAAAAGATTTCAAAATAACTATATTTGTAGCATTTAAAAAGGAAATTACTCTTAGTATAATGATTCTTTCATTTAGTGTTCATTTTTTAAGTTTTTTTAGTCATATAATTTTTCCATAATTCCATCGTTAAAATATATTGAATAAATTCAAGTTTTTTGTAGTCATGATCTTGGTTTTAATTCCATGGTTGAAAATTTATCAAAATTTTAAATTTTTCTGAGTCGTAATATTTTATCTTTAATACTATGGTTAAAAACAGATATGAGTATTTTATCTTTAATGTCGTGTCTGAAAATCATTGAAATTTTAAGATTTTCGTAGTCATAATATTTCATCTTTAATACCATTGCTAAAAAATGTTGAAATTTTACCCTGCAAATAATAATAATAATAATAATAAAAGAGAAGAAGAATGTTGATGTAGCATCAACCCTTTTCGTTTTCAGGTTGTTTTTTCATGTTTTTTTTGGGTTTTTTTTTTTTTGCTAGAGTTCCTGTTTTGAGGTTACAGTTCTCGTTTGATTGATAACTTTGTTTCTTTGCATTATGCTAATTCAATCATTCGCCCTATAGGGTTTTTTGGGTCTCAGATTGAGTGGGAGTAGAGAGTCATTGCATCTTAATGGATTATAGACCACATGGTGATGTAAATGATGATATATGACTAACAAAATATGGTTTATGCATGCATAATGGAGTTCATAGTGTTGTGTGTTATCACTCTAAAATTTCCCTAGAGTTGTTATGAAAGAAATAATAGAGGTAACCACAAACCTACTTTTGAGATCAGGATCTAGCCTTCCTAATGCTCAGAGAGGACTCTCTCTTTATGATTTAACTTTGTTTAGTTAATTGATTTTAGGCTAATTATTTAAGCTTTGGTTGGGTTTTGATTTTGAATTGGTGGTGGAATCACTGACTTAGATGGAGAGAGGGATGTCTTTTACCATTGGGCTATGGGGTCAAGTGTCAAGAAAACAAGACTAGATCAAGTTCTAAAGGTAGGGTTTACAAGGCAAGGTAGCCGAGTAAATTCAGATATCTAGGTTGGATGGTGAAGTGGTTTTCAATCGGGTTCAAGGAGCAATTAAGGGTTCATCAAACCGAATAATGTAGGAAATGACATAGGTCAATCAAAACTAGGGAGCAACGAAGGATTCCATAATCTGAATATCAGAAGAAACGTTAAAATGATTAACTATTCAAGACAGAGTGTACTTAAACAAATTTTGTAATAGTTTTCCAGTTATTTCATTCAAATTTAAATAACATGAAAGTATGTGAAACACTTAAGAAGATAACAAATTTGACAAACAGAGAATACTTCATTGAAGTGGCCCAACACATGAATCCTGTAATGTAATGTCTTTATTACTCAATCCAGTCGGTTGACTTGAAAAATTGGTACAATGAACCCTCAAGTTTCAGATCAATACAACTATAGTAATGTCAAGCAATCCACGCTCTATACTTCGAATTATGAAGTATTTAAACAAAAATTTATTACAAAATATCCCAAACTGTTTAGGGAATTATTCTAGAAAAAATAAATATCTTCATGCAAGAAGATAGAGACAGATATTCAACTGCTGTAAGTTGTCCTTGTTTATTTGGTTGTGTTGTCTTATGTTTTGGTATTTTGTTGTTTTTTTTTCCTTTGTTGTTGTTCTTCCATGCTGACTGTTCTTTTTATTTTTCTTTTTAACTAATACTCTTTCATCTTATACTCTTTGACCTAGTTGACTTGTAGCTTTTCTTTCACTTCTCAGTATTCACTTTTACCTTGCAATTTCACAATAGATCAATTAATTTTTCCCAAGTCTCTGTATCTGATAATTTGATATTTACCATTCTTTTGTAGACTTCATCTGCTTCTGTGTATTTTGTAAAAGTGGGCTTGTTCACAAAAAGGTGTTTTGCCTCATGCTGGAGGTAAAATAGGTTCTCAAATGTCTGATACAGAACCTTCCCTGTAGGCATCCCTTTCAAAAAGGAATTATTGGTTTGATCTCTTGCGACTTCTCCAATTTCCCTCTTGTAGGCTTTATGTGGCATTAACCTGTCATTTATTACCAAGGGATTTGGCAGACCTTTCTGCCTCAAAGCATCAAATTTAACCATGAACCTACTTATAGCCAGCTCCATGGTTTGGCATTTGTCGTCAAGCTGCATCATTAAATTCCTCTTGGTGAACACTTTCTTCACCTCTAGTATAGTGTCAGTTCTGTCAACTATGTCTAGCACCTGCAATTCATATTTATTTTTAGAGTTAAGGAATTGGATTATTCTTGAGGCTTCTTCTGGCATATCTCCAAGTTCAGCCTTAACTCTTTGAATTGCTTCAGTAGCCTCTTTGACTAAATCATTTTGTTCAAAAATGACTTGTATAGATGGCCAAATACCATTGACAAAGTCAATGATATTGGCCCATAGTTGTTCTTTTGCTTGGGCAAGTGGCTCCTTTAATGTCAATTCCTTTTCCAAATTTTTTATTCTCTCAGTCAACCTGTTTGACTTTTGTATTTCATTTTTGTGCATAATCTGAGCCAATTTCTTCTCATTCTTCCAACTTGTTATCTATTATTTGAGTTTATTTATTTCAGTGGTCTGAATGGACATGTCTTCCATGGCTTTGACCAGTTTACTTGCCTCATCACTTGGTTGAGTTGCTGCTGTTGTTGAACCTGTCGCTGATGTAGATGTTGTTACAGCTGGAAGTGTTGTAGCTAGTGGAGCTGTGGGGGCCAATGAAGCTGCCAACATCGAAGGAACTGTTGTGGTAACTGTGGGAATAGCAGTGGCAGTCGCTGTCTCAAGGCTGGCCTATTTCAATTGTATTAAACTGTCCAATTCCTTCTCCATTTCTTTCATTTAATTGAAGAATGAGATCCATCATTTCCTCTTGCTGGGTTTGACTTTCTAGGACCTCATTGGTCTGTGGATGTTTTGAATGAGGCAACTTCAATTGCTTCTTCAAAGCAGCAATATCCTCATTTTTCTTTTTTATCATTTTTTCTGTAGCCTTGACATCATTGGGATTATATCCAATCTCAATCACCAAGTCTTCTAGTGACTTGATTCTGTTGTCCTTGGCCTGTGAGGATGCCTTTTCTAACTTTAATTGTGTTGTGATGTTATCTAATGAGCTCTGAAGTTTCTGCACAGTCATTGCTTTGTTAGTCATGGTGGAATAAATCATTTCAACGGCCTGTTTATGGAACTCAATTTGGTCAATATGGTGAACATCCCTAGCCAAAACTTCAAACTATGTTTTCCTGTAGTCTATTGATGATCTACGCTGCTGGACTGTACGCTGCATAAATGTCACTTGCATCTTACCAGTCTTAATGTCAAAGGCTGACATTAATCTATTCTGATTTGCAAGTGTTTGTTTGAAGTATTTGGCATAAGTTTCAGCGTTTAATGCCTTATTCCTCAACTTAATTTCCTTGTACTTCTCTTTTATATCTTTCTCTTTATCCACTGGTTTGTTGGATGAAGAGACTTCGATACTAAGTTGTTTTTCAATGATTTGAGTGTTTGGGGTGGAGGGTTGATGAGTTTCCTCTAAAACTGCAGGACCTTTTCTCTTTCCCACCATTGTGTCAGCATCAGTGATTTCAACTGTCTCAATGGTGTCTTCTTGCTCAGTTACAGGATTAAGCTTGGGCCTCTTCCTGTAACTGATCTCAAACTTGTCATCTGTAGTGTCCATCCTAGAGCTAGAACCTTATTCCCTAGTTCTTTTCACATTTTTGTCCTCATTGGCTGGAGTCTATAGAATGGGAGTAATATTCATCTATTCTTGTAGGGCTAGAACCTGCAAAAAGGAATTAGTATCAATCTCTTTTTCCACATCTATTAAATTATTCTCCACATCTATTAAAGTATTCTCCACATCTATTAAAGTATTCTCCAACCATTCTCACTGGTTGGCATATCTTTCAATGTTTGGTTTGGGATCATGTATGAAAGGACTCAATTTGAATTTGACTCTTAGTTTGTTTATGACTCCATTAAGGTCATACTGCGACATGAAACTGCTTTTGAATTTCATCTGCTATAAGATTGTGTCTGCCTCTTGTCCAGTTTCCCTATTATTACAAATAAAAGGGCCCAATTGATTTTTCATTTTAAATTGAGTCTTCTTTCAAGCTAACAGGAAATTAACCTCATCAAAGTTTATGATTTGCCTAAAATACTCTAATGCAAATATCCTCATGGGGAGATATTTGGGCAGCTTGTAGGGAGTGAGTTGGCAGGGGGTTTTAATTATACACCAAGGTTTGGTGAGTTAAAGGGTGTTGCGAATTATACGTGGAGAATTATAAAGCAGGACTTTAGGAAATAACTTAGGATAAAGGGGTTTAGTGGGTTTTTAACGGGAAAAGGGAAATTAACAAGGGGGAATGTACTCTTTGTGATGGGAATAGGTTTCACACTAGGGTAAGGGGTTCTGGGAAGGGGGGATGATTTTTGAAGGGTAATGTGTAGGGAAATGTGTGAAACAGAGGGATAAAAAATCAAAATGAGGGGAAAGGGTTTTTATAAGTAATGAAGGGATAATGAGGGGGAATTAATAAATAAACATGTGGGGGTTTAGTAAAATGAGGGGAAATTAGTAAATAAGCTTTAATAAATGTCATTTCTCTTTGACAATTCCTCCTGCACATGAAACATAGGATTAAACATGATGAATGTGCTTTTTGACTTAGCAACCTTGTGCTCTTGCAAAACTTCTTCTACCTACCCTTGATTTACCTTAGCATTTTCTCTTCATTCATTGGGTGAATTTGAGCTTGCTGACCCTTTTTTCTTCTTTTTTTTTATAACAAAACTATCTAATTCTAACCTTATAACTTCCAATGGCTCAGATTAAATTGATGAACTCATTTTTATTCTCTACCAAACTACGGATCTCCCAAGATTAAACAATTTGGCTAATCTCTATTCTCTATCTATCAACATGAAATTTAAAGCATGAATAAATCAAGATTAAACTATTTGACCATCATGGATTGTGATTTTTTACAAGCTGCACACAATCTTATTTGCAAAGTAAAGTAAAAAGAATGGCATTTGAATTTGCACACTTTCATGATCCATTCTTATCTCTTTTTGGGGTTCATATTTTTTATTTTTTTTATTTTTTCTTTCTTTTTGTCTTTTGATTATTCTTTTAGGACTTACCCTCTTTACATTTTTTATTTTTAATATGGGAAAACATTTTGCAGAAAGAAAAAGTATGTACAATATTACAAGACTAACCATAGCCAATTCAAAATTATGAATCATATTATTATAGGACCTTATTATAGGACCCTAACATTGTGGAGAAAGAGTTTGAAGATATTTCTGCGTAGGCTCAAGGGAACTAGATAGTGAGGGGAGCTCTAGCATGGTATGGTTTGCTTAATTTTGTTGAGAATCCATTGATCAAGGTAGGAGAGAACCTCCTAACATGGATAGTGAGGTATTAAAACCCTGATGTGGATGAATTTATTGTTTAAGGTCTATAGATACCTCTCATGATCAAGGATCTACATTCTCACCATGCTCCCTCTAATTGGTGGTAGGGGAGACTTGGCCAATATTGCCTTGTGGAGGCATGTGGAGGAGTTTATGGATAGCCATTATATACTAAAGGGTAAGAGTGAAGGACACCATTTGGATAATATTGAGAGGTCACAGACATGGGCTACAATGGTATGTGATCCATATATTAGGTAGCCATTAACTCCATAAAATATCTGGAGGCAAGAATATTTTGGTGGAGAGTGTGCTTGCGTGGACCTAGTATGGTCCTAGATGATGTTGATGGAACTTAAACACAAATTGACTACATGCAATAGCTCAACAAGTGGGAATTGTGCATTTAGGATAGTTCTTTATGCATTCTTCTTTAAGAAGATACTGACACTTTGAGCATATGTTTGTATCTATAGTAGGGTCCCAAAGGAGCCCAAGTTATGGTGCTAGTGGCAACTACTACAATGAGGAGGTGGTGAGATCAAGAATATTCTAACCAAAGTTATTTGAGCACTAGGACCAACTCCCACTATATATTGAGGATTAGCCTTATGCGGGTATGAACTTTCACGATTATCCTTGTAGGTTCTAACCCTATACAATGAATTGTTGCAAACAAATCCTCAATAAAACAAAAAAGATGCAATGGCAAACATAAAAATTTTACCTTGGAAACCCAAACTGAGAAAATCAAAAATAGTTTTTAGTATATTCTTCTTTATTGAATTAAAAACCAATACATGTTGAACTCACAAAATAGATACAAAACTAGGGTAAACATGAGAAGCATTTCTATTCACAAGATACACATATAAATGCCTTGTGTTATCCTTGGTTTTCATCTTCCAAAAGGTCTCTTGGACTTCAATGATTCTTTGAATTCCTCCACACCAACCCTAATGGAATAGGTGTCCAAACCCCCCCTGCCCCCCCAATCTAAAGGGGTATATGTGAATCAAGAAAGGAGCTAAGATACAAAAGTGCATGGAAACCAATGGTCAATGTACTCTCTAAAATGGTGGTTCAACAAAGACCAAAAACGAGTTGAACCCTAAGTTTTCTACAAGTGGTTGTTTAAGGTTGACCACTAACTCTAAAACTAGGCTTGAAGAAATTCCTGGAACAATTTTGAATCTAACTAGAATCTAAATTCTTCTGCAAAGTGGAAGTGCTCCCTGATGAAATGGATAGCAAAAGCGAAAGTATTATACAGGTGGTGGTTTAAAGCAAGCCACCAACCAAAACATGCTCATGGAGCATGAATTTGTCTCTTGCTACAAGTATGAATTTGGCTATGGCTGACTTTGGCTCTAGGCTCTAATTGTTCCCTCTGGTTCGAGCTATGGCTCAAGATCACTTGATATTTCTATGAAGCAAGTAGTTGACCATCAATTCCCCCCTTCCCCCCCACCATCATATACAAGGTGATAAGATGAAGTTATCTCTACTACATGACATTGCAATACTCGAGAATGAACTCTAAGATATATTCTTGGTTGTTGAAGACCATTGCCGAGAAGTGATACATCCAAGGTGAATCTTTGTTCTTGCAGTTGTCATGTGTTTGGAACATGTATGAATAATTAGTATGTTTTCCACAATGCTCACAAGGGTGAAGATTAAAACATTTATCTTTCGTGTGGCATACTCAATCACAATGTTGACATCTACATATCTGAAGTGGTTGTGGAAGAGGAGCAAAATGTGGAGCAAGTGAAGGTGAATTATCTTGAACGAACATAGCATTTTGAAACTGGATTGGTTTGGAGTAGTCTAGAATGTGAAATAACGCATCGTTTTCATACCCAACACTGGTTCTATTCATGTTGTTAAGTTCTTCCCAAGGTTTGGTGATGGTTTTGAGAAGTGCAAGTTGAACTTCTTCTTCATGTAAATCTACCCCTAAAATGGCTTCATTGATTTGATCAAGTGTTCGTCGTTGATGGGATTCAATCTCAAATAGAGAGTTGTTCTAAACAACAGTCAATTAATATTCATGACTTTCAGTTGTAGTTCATCTTGTTGGAGCAAAGATTCGAGTTGGAAAAACTTGTTTTTTCCCTGTGCATTTTATAAACATGCTTGAATGTTGGTGAGTGACTCTGTTGATTTTGACTTTTTTGTCAATAGACAGAATTAGAGTGTTTAGTAACTCTAATAATCCATCAAGTCTAGCCCCTCAAGCTTGGAAAATAAAGGGTGTCAGCTTCAACCGAAAATGCACATGCTCTCTATTTAAGCTGGTGTTTTAACTATAATAGGCAGGGTACACTTAGAGATTCCAAAGCAAATATTTGCACTTTTATGTAAGAAAACTTTGTATACATTCATCAAAATAACCTAAAATATTCAATGCTAATTTCTGTAATTAAGACTACGAATTCAAGATTAAAGCTTTCCCTTGATACAACTCATTTATTATCATTCTTTGAGCCCAACTTCATGCCAATAACAACTTATAGCTATCCCTCAATAAAATTTCACATCAATAAACAACCCTAAAATTCCTATCAAAAGTTAGGAATTTGAATCTATAGTGTAAGCCCTAAAATTTAAAATCTTGACAATCTTCTATCCATATTTTTAGTTAAGCATGGGACCTTTGATAGGTGATTGAAGTCACTGTTAGGCATAGAAAATACCTAGACTCACTACCTTTCGTCTTCTATTAGCATTGTTAAGCAATACAAAAGAATGCCACTTTGAACACCCAACTCAAACAATGTGGCTTCTTGTGTGGATCGAAATATCAGTGCAGGTGGTGTGCATTGCCTCACACAAGGATTGGGACCACAACCACCAGTGGTCTCCAGCATTATTACAAGATGAGAAAGCGCCAAGCAGAAACAAATTTGGGTAATGAATTTGACTAGTCAGACCTACAGGGATAGCAAATGACATATATCCCACAAATTGACGAATGAAAGATGTCTACAAACCTATGCTATAAAAAATGGCAGAATGGCAAAACATAGTGTGGTAGAAGCATTTATGAGAAGCAAAGATTAAACATATATTCTATTGCATCCATAAATTGTCAATCCATTTGACCCCGAATTAGAATACAACAATATTTCTTTAACTAAAACTACAAAACCATGAGTTGAACCACCATTTGCTACAAAAGTACTAAAAGAAAACATCGTGTGTTGAAAACCACCAAAATCGAGTGAAAATTTTGCCAGAGAAGGAAAAAAATATATATATTGTGGGAAACCCCCACACAAAGGGAATTATATCCCCCCATGCAAACCCCTCAAATGGGGTGGGGGGGACAATACCCCACTTGTGAACCCCACACTATACCTTGCTTAACATATAGTGAATAAGGCTAGTCATGCAAAGAATATAAACAATACCCAACATTCTCCCACTTGTTTTCTTTGCACTCAAAGGATCACATACATGATTAGCAACCCATCGCAATAATTCCCAATATTTTTCTCCACCAAGAGAACTTCTCAGTGGCCATAAATTTTGTTAATGAATCTAGAAAATTCTTCAACATGTCCACCTTCACCATCAACACCTTATTTTCTTCAATGATATCTCTCGCAAAGTGATATCAAACATCAATATGCTTTGTCTTAAAATGATTAGTTTACATTCTAACTATCAAAATATATTCTCACAATTTATTGTACCAACCCAATACATTAACATAATCTCTATAACCATATTTATTTCTTAATTTCATAAGTGATTGTTATGTATTCAATTTTTATACTTGAGAGGGTTACTACAGGTTATCTCTTGCTCATCCAACTAATTGCTCTCCCAAATAGGTTAAACACATACCCACTTATAGATCTTCTACGACACAAATCTCCAACAAAGTTTGCTTCATCGAAACCATATATGTAAGGACCTGCGATCCATGCGACAGGCAGGGCAACTCCACCGTGCGAAGGATGTGCGAAATGTGAAATGAAACGAACCTTGGGCGAGTTTATAAGGTGTTGGGCAAGTTGAGGGGGCGGTCCAATTAGTTGGGCGGGCCGACCCTCCTCTTGGGCCAGAGAACACATTGTAAACGAGTCAGCTTGGGCGTTGAGCGTGGGTCGGCCGGGGGACATAACCCGCCACCCGCCCGTATATATTGGAGGGCGTTTGGAGGCAAACGACCATCATTCGATCAACACAAGTTCGAACAAGGAACTCTGTAGTGCGTGGATGAGCCCGCACGACAGGCAGAACTCGGGTGTAAAACTCGTTCAAAAAAGTCGGATGGAAAAGCCAGTTGAGAAACTCGGGCGAAAAACTCGTGCAGGAAACTCGTGCAGAAAACTCAGGCGAGGGCGAACTCGGGCGAGGTCGTTCTCGGGCTAAGTCGTTCAGGCAGAACTCGGGCGAGGTCGTCGAGCAAAAAACTCGGGCGAGGTCGTCGGGCAGAAAACTCGGGTGAGGTCATTCGGGCGAGCCGGGTGAGGTCATCGGGCGACCTCGGTGAAGTCGTTCGAGCGAGCTAGGTAAGGTCATTGGGCGACCTGGGTGAAGATGTTCAGGCGAACCGGGGGAAGGCGTCAGTCGACCCGGGTGAAGTCGCGTGGCGACTCAGGGGAAGTTGTTCGGGTGAATGAGTTTGGGTGAATGGATGGACGTGCGGACAGGCGACCGGGCGAGGGCGCGCCGTGCACGCCGAAACGAAGAATCGTGCGGACGGGCGACTTGGGTAGGGCGCGCCGTGCACGACGAAACAGTGGAAACGGTGAAGTGTTGGGGTTGTGAACGGAGGTGTGACTCGTGCGGAGGCGCCCGTGTGTGGCGACTTGGTTACGACGAAGCGCGCCCAAGTTGGGCAAACAACATGATCGTGCGATGAAGTGAACGAAGGGTTGGTGAGTCATGTGGTGACCGTGCGAAGCGTCGACGAGCTGGGCAACCGAGTTTGCCGAAGTTGAAAATTGGCTAAGTGTAAATTTGGGGTTCCCTAAGATTTAACTTGTACTTTGTAAAAGTGGAAAATTATATATAGTGATATCGGGAAGACTCATATTGCAGAGAGTTGCCCCTCCCTTTATACTGTTGTGCATTTCTATTGTATAATGTTGTTTATGTGAATGTTATGGGCTTTCACTGTATAAA
The DNA here is from genome assembly GCA_000404065.3 of Pinus taeda. Classification (NCBI taxonomy): domain Eukaryota; kingdom Viridiplantae; phylum Streptophyta; class Pinopsida; order Pinales; family Pinaceae; genus Pinus; species Pinus taeda. The sequence goes on along the minus strand of APFE030275813.1, from coordinate 57 downwards.
GGACAAAGATAATACTTGGTAACAAAAAAAAAAACTAAGTATGAATATTAGGTGTAG